>JAOSBN010144099.1:0-57762 GCA_027563595.1 Erythroxylum suave | reverse complement strand
CCATATTAGACTCCAAAAATTTCTAATTCATAAATTCTAATTTATTTTCATGCTTGATAATTTAATAAAATAAAGAAGATAAAATAAAAATATAAAATCCTAAAAACGGGATCCAACATTAGACCTGTTCTAAGTATTTTATGAGTTTAATCGGAGAAACAAGAATTTTATCAGAATGATGGAAGATGAAGCAGGGTGGATCCTAGAGGACCTAGAAAGTAAGAAGGGGATTGCCTTAAAGTACTTATTAACTAGCATGGGATTGGAATGACAACAAGATCCATACCTGGGTAGATTTTATCTTGTCTTAAAAAGCTTGATGAAGCAGAAAAGGTGGAGTTGTTCAGGAAAATAACAAGGGAAAAAAATAAAAAATGCTACTTTCTCAATAAACTATGATAAAGCTCTAAGACCAGATGGATAAAATGAAATATTTTTTCAAAAATGTTAGGTTATTGTAGGGGAAGAAGTGATTAAAGCAGTGAGAGAATTCTTTAGGAGAGGAATAGTTCTCAAGGAATGGAATAAAACATTCATCTACTTTGTTCCTAAGTAGCTAGAAAGCTAGAACAATTCAGGCCAATGTTGTAACTTTTTGTACAAAATTATCATGTAGATAATAGCTAGTAATCTAAGAGCAAGCCTGGGAAAGTTAATTAGCTTAAAACAGAATGCATTAATCAAAGGGCGATTAGTAGTAACCAGTATCCTACTCTGTTAAGAGGAGAATAAGGAACTACACTATGAAAATAGATCTTGCAAACTCTTGTGACTCAATTAATTGGAGCTTCCTATTTAATACAATAGAAGTAATAGTTTATCCTCCCATGTTCAGAAAATGGGTAGAGGAATGTGTAACCACTGCTTTTATGGCAATCCTGGTGGATGGTGAACCAAAAAACCTAATCAAAGCAAAGAGGGGCTTAAGGCAAGGTGACCTATTATCCCCTTATAGATTTTAAATTTGCATGGAGATTTTATCAACTCTTCTCACAAGCAATATACAAAGGCACCCAAAATTCTAGTTCCATAGTAGATGTAAAGGTATAAAGATCACATATCTAGCTTTTGCAGATGACTTGCTATTGTTTTGTAGAGTTGAGAAAAACTCAATAGATCTAATATTGCAAGTGTTGAAGGAGTTCTAAGCGATCTCAGGCCTACGATGCAATACACTAAAGAGTTGTTTCGACTTATAACTTAAGTAGTGAGGTAGCCCCTACAGCTATCAAAATGGGACTAAAATAAAGGAACCTTCCCTTTAAATGATTGGGGTATCAATATCGCAAAGAAGAATTAGTGAAGTTGATTGCAAACCATTGTTAAACTAGATCCATGGAAGAATCAACCAATGGAGCAATAGGTTCCTTAATTATAGTAGCAAATTACAACTTATTCATACAATACTAAACAACCTTAGTAATTATTGGATTAACCATTTACTTGTCCTTAAAAGTATCCTTAAGGAAACATATATAAGACTTCTAGATTTCTTATGGGATGGCTCAAACCAAGGTAGAAGAAAATCTAAGACTAGTTAGAGCAAAATTTGCAGATCTAAGCCATAGGGGTCTTGGTATCCATTTTGCATGGATGATTCACAAGGTGAGCAAAGCAAGAAACTTGTGACGGATGTGCTACAAAAGGGAGGATCTATAGGTGAAATGGATACATAATGTCTTTATAAAGAATAAGAGTATTTGGGTCCTAAAGACAAGGCAGGAAATGTCAAGAACTCTAAAGCAAATCCTAAAGATAAGGTAATGGATGCAACAAGTATTCCACTAGATTGGGAATGGTGAAAACACATTTTTTGTTATGTTAATTAACATTGTAAAGGTCTCTTCTATCAAGTGGAAGAGGTATAGACCTTGAAATTGGTGATAAATATAGAAACTAAAGTGAGTGTATTAATTAGAAAATATCAATAGATATGGTCGCTCCAAAATAATAAAAGTGTCAACCTCATAATGGAATAGTTGCCTTGATGACAAGAGGGATAACACGATGAAATTCAGTGGCTAATAGATAAATCAAGGAAGTTTAACACAAAAGCATGTAAAACAATTCTCTAGATTACACAAAATACAAAGCAAGAGTAATCAGAGTTAGATTGGGACAGTGACATCCATCCAATTCATTTATTTATCTTATGGTTACGAAACACTAGAGGGTTGTTTGCGAGGGATAGGGTAAAGTTCTCTATTAATGCATTGCATTGTGAGTTTTGTAATACAGAAGTGGAAAATCTAGAACATCTTATGATTAGATGTAGTATACTAGGAAAGTCTAGGGTCAGATGTAAATTATTCTCAACATGGACATACTAGTAGACTCTTAGAGTGAAACTATTTCTTAGTTATAGTGTAGATGATCTCAAATAAGCTAGGTAGCCTTTGCAAACTTAAGCATGCAAGATTTGGCTAAAATGATATATTTCAAAACTTTGTTTTTAGAAATCAAATTTCAGCAGAAGCAATATAACCAAATCAACATGTCAAACCATACATGATATGGTATAAGGAAAATATTTAACATAAGAATAAGATGGTAGAAATATACCGACTCCTTTGCTACAACTTTAACTCCTCGTTGTGCTATCTTAACCTTAGCAATGTATCCTCTCTTAGGTGATATATCCTCTTCTCGTTATTGTATCCTCTACCAATCCGATCTACCACTTGGTCTCCTTGGATAACTTGTTTAATAAGATGTTTTGTTGGGAAAGGAGAAGAAAACTTGAAGAGATTTTGCCTTAAAAAAGAAAGCTAAAGATGAGACACCTCTCATGCAAAGTTCGACTATCTCATGCAAGATAGGAGAGAGAGAGATAAATTCAACAACCCCTTGTATTCTTTTTCTCAATTTCGGTTAAGCCTTAAAGAAAGAAGTGAAGTGCATCCAATGCATCACATCCTTCCTTAATCAATCATAAAGAAGACAATAAATGAGACTCTTCTCATTTTTGCTAAGATGGCTATATGAAACGACCAATAACCTAAAATGATACATCTCATTTTCAGTTTTGTGATCAAAGAAGAAAGAGGGTCCATCTAATGCACCTCTTTCTTCCTTAATCCAATGAATGCTAAATGGTTACATGCTATCATTAAAAGAAAACCATTAAACCAATTATTGATAAGGTTATAACTCCATTTAATGATGATAAAGCGTGTTAAAAACCATCTTACATGTAGCAAAGTGCACATTTAGCCCATTAAAATCGAAATCCACCTCCTTCTATCTTTAATAACTTTGATTTAATTTAATTAATCTAATTAATCAAATTAAACCAAAGGCCAGCTCATTTCTAAATGTTCATTTAGGCTTCTAATTAAAACAAGCCCAACCTTCAATCATAGGCTTTAAAATCTCTATTTGTATTTCTTACTTTGCTTGATAATCTTCCTAAAATCCAAATGGAGAATCTAACTGGACTTATATAATTCAAGCTTCAATAAGCTCGGAACTAATTTATTCTCATTATAATTAATTTCAACTTATTAACTAAATTTCATTTCAATAACGACAATTAGTTGAACTCTTTAATTATTAAATATTATGAAAACACATGTTTCAAGTAAGATGTCCAATTACAAACTCTAATATGAACCCTATTATAGTCATCCGCATAATAAAGTATAAAATTACCGTTTTATCCTTATGTTGATTTTTCCTTCTAGATCTCCCGCTTTACTCTATATGGTGATTAACATATAAGATCTTATCTTGGTGTTAAGACTTGATGGGTAGCTAGTCTATCAAACTACTAGCGCCAGTTTAATCACCAATCTCCATAAAACATCTAAAAGTGATGATATCACTATAAACTCTTTATTCGAGTGAATGTTCTTTGATACATGTTTCAATTAATAATTCCAACATCCAAACACTAGATTGATACTCTATAAAAATCCATTCTGATCATATCAAGAATTATAATGAAACACATATGAATTCACCACTCATCAAGATTGTGGTTTATAATAAACGAATGCTTAAGTGTATGATTTAAGATTAAAGTAAGGACCTACTTAATTCTTTAAAACAAATGTGATTCCATATTCATTTAATAGTGCCATTATCGATAGTCAACTACTATCAGGATATGAAACTTATCATTCCCTTAAAGTAAACTCTTTTACTTTCATGGAGATAAATCACAACACTATAGTCTAAACCATAATCAAATGACCAACTTGATTATTCAATTGTGAATCAATTATTTTAGATTCTAATAATATACATGTTTCCTATATATCTCTATGTAAATGTATATTACTTACAAAAGAATCTCAGTACCTTACGACTAGTTTTATTATGCTCATACCTATAAAACTAAACTCTTTGTTTTATTATAATAAATATTTTCATTATAAAAAGTAATTGGAAGAAAATTAAGTTATAAGTGCACTATATTTACATAACTATAACATACCATGATGAGAAAACTTTATTTTCATACTCATCTACTAGAGAGTCCCTAAAAGGTTCCTAAAACTTGCTTAGTACATCCATTACTTACCGCTTTGTTCTATAAATTTTACGGCAAAGAACTTAGCCAAAATCTTAGCATTTAGTATGAATAAAATTCTATTTTATTTCATTCAAACATTGAATAGTTATTAAAAAATATGCATAATTTATACATGGCTTCTTTCATTTAAATGAAGTACATAGTGTATACATATTGTCTTCCTTGCATTGAACCATTAAATTATGTACAACATACATGCTTCCATTGAACAACCACTGGCCCACAGATGTAGTATCTACATCCTTCCAATTAATAACCATTGAACAACATAATTAGGATATGGATACAATTGTTATTTTCCTTATATGTAACTAGGCTATTTTCTCTCCATTCACCATATTGTTTTTCTCTTTATTAACTATGCAATCAGTTCAAACATTCATGCAATTAGCAAGGGAATTCATTTAAACGGCTTAAGCATTCATGTGACTTGCTAAAGAGGAAGGACAAGAATGGTTTAGCATACCAAAATAAGGTGGTAGTGTGTTGTCCATCTTTTCCCTACACATAGCTGGCATTGATGAAAATGTTGTCCATGTTTGGAAGCTTAAGAACCATGCAAATATTATTTCCTAAAGATAAAAATTTGGAAGTTCTATCTGTGAAGGGAGCAACTGCAATTTTCCATCATCAATTCTGGTATAAAAAAGTAGTAAAATGTTGGTGGAATGAAGATGGAGCAGCTCCTTCATCATCCTTATATAAGTTACACGTAAAAAGTTGTCCAACACATTGCATGATTTGTTTCTAACAACTTTCCATTATGTTACCTCTTAGCATCTTTGTTTAATTAACCTATTAATTTCTTATATCATCTATGACGATTCTTGTCTCCTGCATATAATAAGTTATTTTGATTTTTCCTATCAAATGACACTTGTCCACACCATGTATTGGTCTCACATGTAGCGAATTTTATATCCTTTACATGTACTCCTTCATGATTGTGGTAGCATGAGATTTTCATGCATTCTTGTTCTAAAATAACGAGAACCTCTTCATGTACAGGATAGCTACCACTTAAGGCTAGTTCACACGTATATGTATTATTTCTTGTCTAAAATAATTAAATAGTTTAAGAAAAAATTATCCAATTTCGATAGGAGTTTCATGTCCTCTTATTAACATGTTACACCTAAACATATCAACATCTAAGTTGGATCGATATACTTTAAGTGTCCTTAACTATTGCTGATTCTCTCATGCTTGGTTTACTTGGTTTATATCCATATGTTTCAACCTAAAAATGCTTCCAATTTACTCCATAATAATTTAAAACAAGGTTAGCCTTGATCTATCATAAATCCATCTTATCAAATTTATTTTTGGTCCATTTTTATACTAGTCAACTATAATATTTTTTTACTATCATTAGACTTTAGTACTTGTCTGAGCTATTGTCAAATTATTTAGGATCGGGTCTCAAATTCTCCTTTTAGCAAAAATAAAATTTACATAGAATCCAGAAACATCATTCACAAGAAACGAGTTTTTAAAAACACGTGAAAGGAAAAGTTTGGGCTTTCTCATTCGAAGTCCCATAATATAGAAATTTGTGATATCAGCACTAAATCTCATATCAAGACCAGGGTGGGATAGACTAATTCGAACACAACACCACCGCAGCTAGAGGAGGACTTAAACCATGAGGAGTTAGAAGAGGAAGAAAAAATGTGATGGGAGAAGGTAATAAAGGTCGTCTTAAACACGAACAAAGCTATTTCGAAAAGCACCAAGGTGTTGAAGGAGATGGTTAGAGAACAAAGACCCCAGAGTCGTGACAGATATCAGATTCATAGATATTTCAAGGCACAAGGTGTTCAACTTCCACCACCATTACCATCACCACCTGGGTCACCATGACGAGTTCTACACTCTAATCCTTGTCTTTTAATTTATTGTTATTTTCAACTGTTCTTACATTTGTCTTGCTTTGTTCTTTTTTATTCCCACCTTTTCTATTATTGTTTATTCTTCTCAAATTGAGGACAATGTATCATCCAAGTGTGGAGAGGGTTGTATCATTATATATTTTTTATTTGAATGTGAATTTTGCATGCTAGTTTGTTTAGGCTTGCATGATGTGTGTGATTTATGTGAATATGTCAATGGCTAGGACTTAACTTTGAACCTAGTCTTTTAGGTTAGGAAGACTTATTAGCTCTTGAAATTAGTGTCCTAGGTTACTTTGGTTTAATATATATGTTAATTAAGATAAGATGTTAGTTTATTCACTTTAGAAATTTGTCACATTCATTTATAATTTTAGGTCAATCAAATAAGTAGCATTGTCAGTATGTTTTCATGAGAATTACTTATTTTAGAAATGAGGTAGGCAATAATATAATAATAAATATGTGATTAAATCTTACTTACTTAACTATTTCGTTGGCCTTTAAGTTATGAATAGAGCTAGTAGCCAGTTGAGAATGTTACATAGTTGAGTAACAGGGAGACATTTATGATAAATGTTTACCTTCACATCAAAAGGCTATAATAACATTCTAACCAACATGTTTAATAAAAATAAGACTTAGTCGAGTAACCAGATTAACATTCATCACAAATATTTGCCTTTAAGTAAAAAGGCTAGGTTCATGTCACTAAAAATTAACAAAAATAGTGTTTTGTCAAATAAACCTGCTGATCTTTTTGAATAGCTTGAATTTTCATGAAAACCTACTTAAGGATAGTTACAAGTTTGATTGACTGAATAATTATCAATGTGTGTGCGCAAGTGATAGAGGTGAATAAATTTGACATTGAGTTTTTGAGTAATATGTATATTTAGTCTGAAGTACTTAGATGTTGATTTCATAAGTTAATAAGTAAGAACGACTTAGAAAGATAGTGTTTTTTATTAATTTTTTGTGAAGTTTAATGTCATTGCCTCATTATTGCAGTGTGTTTTTTTGCTTATTTTTTAAAGGATAAGTAAAAGTTTAAGTATGAGTATGTTGATAGTGGTAGACTGTATAAAGTTTAGTGGGTAGTTTAGGATGTGTTTAGTGTTTAAATTTAATGCTTAGTGCATGTTTAGGTTAGGATTTTGTCATTTAGTTAAATATTTGTGTTTGGACTATTTTGTGGGTTAGAGCACCCTATTGAGCTTTAGTTTTATATCTTTGAGGTTCCTTGATGTGTTTGTTGGTATTTCAGGGAAAAATATTGAAGAACAAAGATGATTCTGAGAAAGCCTGAAGCCAAACCTAGGGTTATTAACCATAATTGTGACAAAATTATGAGAGATTAGCCACGATCATGGCATGTTATGCCATGATCATGACAAAAGGAAAAATAACATGCCATAATTGTGGCACATCCATAATAAATAGTGCGAACAAACTTTCAGCTTTAAGTTTTTGAGGGACTATTTAGACCCCAAAAAATCCTATGGTTACCCTAATTGGAAAAGACTATATAAGGCATAATGATGTATCCCTAAAGGAGTTCTACATTCTGCCATACTTGGAAGACTCCAAGAGAGAGGAGGAAAAAGAGAGAAAAGGAAGAGGGGGAGAGAGGGAGAGGGTCTTTGTAGTTATTACCTTTCCCTAGTCGTTCGATCCCTTCCAAGTGATCGTTTCTTTTCATCTTTATATTATTTTACTTTGAATGATAAGATGAATTTGACAATGATGATTATGGGTTTTGTAATGTTGATGATAGTCTAATCTAGTTATCAATTAACACAAAAGATAACAGATCTTGAAAAATCCTAGGGTTACCCTAAATGATAAAGACTATATAAGGCATAATGATGTAACCCTAAAGGATCTTTACATTCTGCCACTTTTGGAAGACTCTAAGAGAGAGAAGGAAAAATAGAGAAGAGGAAGAGGAGGAGAGATGAAGTAGGTCTTTGCAGTTGTTGCTTTTCCTGAGTCGTTTGATCCCTTCCTAGTGATCGTTTCTTTTTATATTTTTATTCTTTTACTTTAAATGTTAAAATGAATTTGAGAATGATGATTATGGGTTTTGGATTGTTGATGATATTCTAACTTTTCTTTATTGATTTTGAATTGATTTAATGTTAATTTAGTTATCTTTTGTGTTGATTGATTGAGTGTTGTAATTACTTACGATGCTTTCATGTTTTGGTAATAAAATGACAGGGTGAACCTAATAAAAATGATTGGCTTAGATTACTGAGAGTTAAGCGACTCAATAAACCACACAATTAATCAAATTGGTAATTGTATAGAGAGAGATCTCTTGTGAGGACTCAATTGTTCATTAGAACACTTAACAACTAACTATGTTATGGGCTTATCGTTAATTGAGAGATTACATTTTTACTTACTTAATTTAATTAAAGAATATCGATTAGGGCTTAGTAATTATAACTTGACTGCATTCATCTCTCAATAATCTAGAACTGACACCATATTAACATATAAGTTACTAAATTAGAATTGATGATAAGATAAATCCCTTAATAATTTGTTAATTCTCTTGGTTGATTTTGAACTGTGACTTTTGAATTGCTCAACTTTAATTTCGTTTTGTGTTATTTTTACAAGTTAATTTTCCAACAATCATATTCTCATATTATTTTTTCTATTTTTTATTTTCATTTTATTAGTTTTTAGGCCTTAGATAACTCAGGAATTATCTTAGTTTAACCTCCTTATAGGATTGACACCTCTTATACTACATCCACAGCCTGTGTGCTTGCAGTATTTAAGGGTTTTAATTAGATTAAAAATTAACACTCAACAATTATCAATGTATAATTATGCTTTATAGGCTAAATTATATAATGAAAATCTTATTAAGCAAATGACATAATAGTGGATCGTTATCTAGTCAGAAAGTATATAATTCAAGACAGAAACTACTTTTTTCCTACTAGCTGCTATAGTGAATGTGTAACATCAACCACCTGTATTGAAACATTTGAAGCAGTGTTAAGATCTCCGAGATTTCAATAAATAGATGATAGCAAAATGAAGCATGGTTTTCTCACTCATCCTTGAATAATAGGAATTAATCTCAAAGTTAAAGTTCAAATTGATTTGATATTTTTTCCGTTGAAATGGATAGTTGTTTACTCTTAATGGAGTGGATGGAAGATTGTCAACGTAATTGATAATTTCTCAAGAAAATTCAAACTAGATGAGGGTATTCAAACAAGGACAATGTATGTAATTAATCATTTTTAGAATAGTACAATAATTTTTTAGTTGGCAGAATCCTAGATTCCATCTTAACTAATTCATAGAATGCAGAAACATTTCTTAGGTGAAAATATTCTACCAAATGGTGAATAAGAAAAACAATAAAATCCTAAGATAACATAAGTTTTTAGATATATTAACTTATTATGACCAAATATGGTTCCTCTCTCGTAAACCATTCATTTTGATTTCCCGCTAATTTAACCTTCTCGGTAAAATTTAACACAACTTGTAACTTGTAATACAAGTGTTTATTTTTTGTATGGAAGTTCCTAAATGAAATAATGCCAATCATTCGTAAGATAAATAATTCTTAACTATCCTTGACATAGAGGAGAGGCATTCATAGAAGGAGCACAAAATTGGCCCTTATTTATGTTGATGATTGTCAAGTCTTAGCAATTGTTGTAAGGAGATTTGTTTGTTTAATTCAAAGATAAATAAATAGTAAGATAAGGGGGAGCATGAGTACGAAAAGTAAAGAAGGAGAAAAACTATCAGAATTAAGAATCAAATCATGCAATTCCCAAGATGAAGGCTTAGTTCCTAAGTTAGAACATTTTAGCATAACCTAGAGATAAAAAAATGATGGGATATGTATGATACTTGCAACTTGGCCAACTCCTTCACACTGACCAAACAAAAGAGATTAAAACAAAAGTGAAACTGTAATATCTTAATATTGGTATCAATACCTCAATATGAGTAAAGGATGGGGGTTCCTAAAATTGAGACAAGAATTAAAGAAGAGAAAATTATAGGTAGGCAGTAACTTTGAATTGTTGAAAACAGAAAATAAATGGAATAAAACAGATTTTCCCTAAGAAGGTTGCATGATTCTTGAATCTTATAAACAAAACAGTTGATGGAAAACTTTAAGCCTACTAGGAATGATACAATACCAAAGTCTTATTCATCTTAGGGTAATAAGACAACAATATTGAAAAATATAGGAACTTGAAACTTAGATCAACCATATATTAAGTGTCCACAAAAGATTTACAAGAAATAAACAATCAGAAATAAGTTCCTACTAGTAAAAGAAATAAGTTTAGAGGAAATTAAAGAAAATGCCGAAGTCATTGGATTGTGCAAAAATGAGATTATTTTCTTTAGAAATTAAATAGGGACATTTCTCATTAATGCATTACAAGAGTTCATTTGTATGTAATCAAATGGACATGACAGAGAGAAATGATCAAGAAACATTGGTGTAAAACATAAGCCTGTAATCAACCAATTTAGGACGATTTTTAGAGAAGCAAGTTATGGGTTGGCCTAAGTAAATTTCAAACAAACATTTCGAACCCTTAGCTTGTAGCTAGGGATTTTAACTATGCTCTCAGCTCTAAAGAGGTGGAAAGGGAAAAATTCAAGCTAGAAGACACTGAAGAGCTCACCAACCTTTTAAATTGTATGGATTTGATGGACCTCAGCTAATTGGTATGTTATACACTTGGTCAAATAAGCGACAAGGAAGTATGCACAATAGGGAGAAACTAGATAAGACTCTAGTGAACACCATATAGCTACATCAATTTCCACAATCCTACGTGCATTTTGGAGAAAATATATTCTCTGATCATTCTTATTTGCTAATTCATAACTTATTAGAATCTAGGAAATTTGGTGCTCCATTTAGATTGTTCAATGGTGTTATACAAATTGAGGGATTGTCGGAATTAATTGGCAGATGCTATAGATAAGAAGTGAATGGGTCTAAAACATATCAATTCATGCAGAACTAAAAGTTGTAAAAGCCGCAACATTAGATCATTAAGATATTCTTTGGTCTTCTTTATTCTATTTTTTAATAGTTCTCCAATATTTTTCATGAGATCTCATACATATTTTGGTGCTTTATAGAGTCCTTTGCAATCTTCCTAATCCCTATTCATGTCTCCCTTGCATTAAAAATCAACAAATTGAAAATTATTATGCTTACCATACTCAACTGGGAAGTCAACTTTATAAGCATTATTATTCACTCTTTCCACGACTTGAAAAGGAGTGGCCTTGTAACAAGTGTTGGTCTTTTATTTATTGAGTCAATATGAAGTAACAAAACAAAATCAACACTTATTACATTATGCAACATTTTTCTAAAGCTTTCTCCTTCACTCTAATTAACATTATAGTATTGAATTTAATCTATTAAATAGAAAAGTTTCACTTCTTATATATATATATTTTCCATTAGATTACTAAGAGCTTATTTGGACTTCTTTGTTTCACTTATTGATAATGGTCCTCTAATACTGTTCAATACATATCCCACAACTTTTTATGTTTCATACATTCCTTTTGCAATATTTCTATGCCCATCTTCATGGCTCCCTAATTAAATTTTTTGTAGCTTTTTTAGAAGCTTAAGTCTTATTAGAAACATAGATACAATCTTTGACACACCGATACTCCTAGACTATAGATCCTCTTATTTCTCTTGTGATTAACACACTTTCTCTAGCATGCTCGTTCCCCTAAACTATAATGCCCCAACATATACCCTGGAAGTATTATAGCATGTTTAGGGTGTATTAAGAAGTGAACATAATGAATTAAGTGCATCTTAGTAAGAGGCATTATGATACTTAATATAAAATACATGAGTTAATGGGTAATTTCTTCATTCTAACATGGACATACATACTTAGATATGAAAAGTGTATGGGAACTTTTGATATGTTTCTTGCATTTATGAATGTGATGTGAGGGGAATTGGTAGAAGAAGTATCCCATTTTCTTATGGAATTTTTTGGTTAAATTGGATGTGTTTTTGTGTTGCTCTTGCATGACAAGACTGAAGTTAGTTGATTTGGGATGTGTGGCTCGCTGAATTGATAGGTTCCACTAAACATATTTTTGTAATTTAGCCATATATTGGCTTGTAGGCCTAGAAATTGGGTAATTTGAAATGGAGATTAAACTAAAGAAATGGATCTAAAACTTTCATCAAGGAATCAAAATTTATTATGCCTCTAAGATTTTTTAATTTTGGCTTGAAGTTGAGTTATGGCTGTTGTCCATGTTTTTGAATAGCTTGTAATGTTTTGGGTATATCTCCCATAATAATTAACCAAATTTCATGAAATTTATTTCATTAGAATACTAAGACTTAAGGGAATGAAATTAATTTATAATATTGTAGGCTAATATGGGAAGTAAAGGAAGAAGAAGGACCAACTGGGTTAAGGCATGTGTGACCAATAATAATAAAGCATGGGTGTCTAATAGGAATGAAGCATATGTATGAGTCTTGAAAGTTTTGGAATGGGCACATGGAGAGGGGAGATGTATGACATTATTGGGGTTCTATGTTCATATTTTCCCCCTATCCATTTCCCCCTCTTCATCCCATAATTTTTCATGTAAGAAATCAAGCCAATTTTAGGTGGAAATCAAGGTAAAAGTTAGGGATTTTCTCTTCACCTTGATCTTTTGTTACTTTTTTTATGAAGGAATGATTGAGAGGTATATTTTTCATAATTCTAGTGGGTGAGTCAAGCAAAGACAAAGAGGAAGGAAAGGAAAAGCAATAGAAGACCTACTTTATCAATTTTAAGGTTTGGGACTTCACTTAGTTGATTTCTATAATTCTATATGATTGAATGGATATAAAGATTCATTTGGATGTGGAATTGTATCTGGGATGTTGTTTTGGTGTTATCTTGGACAGAATTGGTTGAATATGACAAGAGAGTATTGTGTAGTGGAATTCTGTCTACGGTTTATTTGAGTCAATCACATTATTTAGGTTATAACTCAGCCTAAAAACCCCTAAATTGTGTGATTTTAGTTGCATATGAAACCTAATACATAGATATAAATATCTCTAGAAGAGACTCTAACTTAATTATGGCTCTATGACCTTGGAAATGGAGATTGAAAAAGGTGACATGATGTTGCCCCTATTTTAGAGTAACTTGTGATATTTTGCTTGTATTTCATGATTTAAAAGTCCAAATGGTCTGATTGTTGGTGCTATAAAAACTATAGAATAGAAAAAAAAAGTTGAGAAGATCTTAAAACTCAGTTAAGACTTTTTCTATATGCATATTAAGGAACAAGAAGTTGTACGGATAGAGAGAGTGTATGTGACGACCATGGCATTGTTTTTGTTTCTGATTTTTTTACCGAATCTTTTTAATTGTGTATGAGACATTTCAAGCACTTACAAATAAATGAATAGGACTTATGTGTGAATTGGTTGATTGAAAAATGGAATTTAAGATTGACCATAATGCATTCCAAAGAAAACTTACTTGTACATAAATGATTGGTATGCATATTTATTACACACACACACACACACACACACACACACACACACACACACACACACACACACACACACACACATATATATATATATATTATGACTTGAAGTATATTTCACATGATTTTTTGACATATGAATTGTGAAATTTGCAAATGGTTAAAGGAAATGTTATAATACCTGCTTTATTATCATAGTTGTGGAAAGATAGGCAAAGTTTAAATTAATTTGATATTATTTTTCAGTTGAAATGGATAATTTTTTAATCTTAATGGAGTGGATGGAAAATTGTCAACAAAACTGATAATTTCTCGAGCAAGTTCAAACCAGACGAGGGTATTCAAACAAAGACAATGTATGTAATTAATCATTTCTAGAATAGTACAATAACTTTTTAATTGACATAATCCTAGATTCCATCTTAACTAATTCATAGAATGCAAAAACATTTCTTAGGTGAAAATATTATGCCAAATGGTGTATAAGAAAAATAATAAAATCCTAATATAACATAAGTTTTTAGATATATTAACTTATTATAACAAAATATTGTTCCTCTCTTGCAAACCACTCATTTTGATTTCTAGCTAATTTAACCTTATTTTTAGCTAATTTAACCTTCTTAACAAAATTTAGCACAACCTATAATTTGTGATACAAGTGTTTATTTTATATATGGAAGTTCCTAAATGAAATCCTACCAATCATTAATAACATAAATAATTCTTAATTATCTTTGACATAGAGGAGAAGGCATTCATAGAAGGAGCACAAAATTGGCCATTTTTATGTTGCTGATTTTCAAGTCTTAGCAGTTGTTACCAGAAGATCTGTTTGTTTAATTCATAGATAAATAAATAGTAAGATAAGCGGGAGCATGTGTAGAAAAAGTAAAGAAGGAGAAAAACTATCAGAATTAAAAATCAAATCATGCAATTCTCAAGATAAAGGCCTAATTCCTGAGTTAGAACACTTTAGCATAACTTGACGATAAAAAAATAATGGGATTTGTATGGTACTTGTAACTTGGCCAACTCATTCACACTGACCAAACAAAAGAGATTAGAACAAAAGTGAAACCGTAATATCATAATATTGGTATCAATACCTCAATATGAGTAAAGGATGGGGGTTCCTAAAATTGAGACGAAAAATTGAAGAAGAGTAAATTATAGGTAGGCGGTAACTTTGAATTATTGAAAATAGAACATAAATGGAATAAAACAGGTTTGCCCTAAGAAGGTTGTATGATTCTTGAATCTTACAAACCAAACAGTTGATGGCAAACTTTAAGCATATTAGGAATGATACAATACCAAAGTCCTATTCGTCTTCGAGTAATAAGACAACATTATTGAAAAATATAAGAACTTGAAACTTAGATCAACCATACATTAAATGTCCACACAAGAATTTGTAAGAAATAAACAATCAAAAATAAGTTCCTACTAGTAAAAGAAGTAAGTTTAGAGGAAATTAAAGAAAATGTTGAAGTCATTGGATTATCCAGAAATGAGATTATCTGCATTAGAAATTAAATATCGATGTTTCTCATTAATGCATTACAAGAGTTCATTTGTAAGTAATCAAATGGACATGACATAGAGAAATGATCAAGAAAAATTAATGTAAAACATAAGCCTGTAATCAACCAATTTAGGATAATTTTCAGAGAAACGTGTGAATTGGGTGATTGAAAAATGGAATTTAAGATTGAACATAATGCATTTCTAAGAAAACTTACTTGCACATAAATGATTGGTATGCATATTTTAATAGCGGTAAGTTATGAATTGCGTGTATGAATACATATATATATTTTATGGCTTGAAATATATTTCATATGATTTTTTGATATATGAATTGTGAAATTTGCAAATGATTAAAGGAAATGTTATAGCACCTGCTTTATTATCTTGGTTGTGGAGAGATAGGCAAAGTTCAAATTGATTTGATATTTTTTTTCTGTTGAAATGGATCATTGTTTAATCTTAATGGAGTGGATGGAAAATTGTCAACAAAATTGATAATTTCTAGAGCAAATTCAAACCAGACGAGGGTATTCAAACAAGGACAATGCATGTAATTAATCATTTCTAGAATAGTACAATAATTGTTTAATTGGTAGAATCATAGATTCCATCTTAACTAATTCATAGAATGCAGAAAAATTTCTTAGGTGAAAAGATTCTGTCAAATGGTGAATAAGAAAAAAACAATAAAATCCTAAGATAACATAAATTTTTAGATATATTAACTTACTATAACAAAATATGGTTCCTCTCTCGCAAACCATTCATTTTGATTTCTAGCTAATTTAACCTTCTTGGCAAAATCTAGCACAACTTGTAATTTGTAATACAAGTGTTTATTTTTTATATGGAAGTTCCAAAATGAAATACTACCAATAAGTCATAATATAAAAATTCTTAACTACCCTTGACATAGAGTAGAAGGCATTCATAGAAGGAGCACAAAATTGGCCCTTTTTTATTTTGATGATTTTCAAGTCTTAGCAGTTGTTACCAGGAGATCTGTTTGTTTAATTCATAGATAAATAAATTGTAAGATAAAGGGGGAGCATGAGTAGGAAAAGTAAAGAAGCAGAAAACTATCAAAATTAAGAATCAAATCGTGTAATTCTCAAGATGAAGCTCTAATTCCAGAGTTTGAACACTTAGTATAACCTGACGACAAGAAAATGATGGGATCTATACAATGCCTGCAACGTGGCCAACTCATTTTCACTGGTCAAACAAAAGAGATTAGAAAAAAAAGAGACTGTAATATCTTAATATTGGTATCAATACCTCAACATGATTAAAGGATGGGGGCTCCTAAACTTGAGACAAGAAATTGAATAAGAGAAAATTATAGGTAGGTTGTAACTTTGAATTATTGAACATAAATGGAATAAAATAGGTTTTCCCTAAGAAGGTTGCATGATTCTTGAATCTTACAAACCAAACAGTTGATGGCAAGCTTTAAGCCTATTAGGAATGATACAATACCAAAGTCTTATTCGTCTTAGGATAATAAGACAAAATTATTAGAAAATATAAGAACATGAAACTTAGATCAACCATATATTAAATGTCCACACAAGAATTTGTAAGAAATAAATAATTAGAATTAAGTTCCTACTAGTAAAAGAAATAAGTTTAGAGGAAATTAAAGAAAATTTTGAAGTCAGCTGATTATACAGAAATGAGATTATCTGTACTAGAAATTAAATAGGGACATTCCTCATTAATGGATTACAAGAGTTCATTTGTAAGTAATCAAATGGACATGATAGAGAGAAATGATCAAGAAACATTGATGTAAAACATAAGCATGTAATCAACTAATTTAGGATGATTTTTAGAGAAATGTGGGAATTGGGTGATTGAACAATGGAATTTAAGATTGAGCATAACGCAATTCCAAAGAAAACTTACATACTAGACCCCGTTTCTAGAGCCCAACTATCTGGATGTCCTAAAAAGTGAGCATGTGTATTACCTTGTAGGGTTATTTACATGAACTTTCATTAGCCATCATCAGTTTCATCTTCATTCTTATAACATCCCAAAAGTTTTCTATCGTACAAATTAAGATATGTTTAAAACCCAAAGTATGCTCATAACTAAGTCATGCTCTTCCAATCAATTCCCTCACTTTTTTCTATTAATCATTTTCAAATCAACATCAAAGGCTAAAAAAATTTCTTTAGGATAGGAAAATTGGTTAGGAATCTATTGGTTCAATATTCACTTCATTTGGGGGTCGAATGACGAAGTTATGGCCAAAAGAGTCAACCACGATTACGCCCTAAATCATATTGAACCTATGTTGGAGCAATTAACATAACTTTCACTAGAGATATTAGATTATGGTCATTTTATGATGGTTTCTAAAAGGAATTCGAGATCTACAACTTTTTTGAAGATCTCGAAGAAAGATTTTGCCATCTAGAGGGTCAAAATCGCTTCATCTTACACTTCATCTTACATTTCATCTGGCGCTTAGTCTGGTGGCCATATCTTTTGTGGCTGAAGTAAAAAAATTTCAAAAAATATATATTTGGAAAGATAATAAATATATATACAACTTCTAAGAATACAAAATTATCTAATTCAACCTAGATCAATACAGATTTGCCCTAGAAGGTGCTTCATCTGACGCTTCATCTGGTACCTATGCTTTGTCTGAAGGCCATATGTTTTGTGTCCCAAGTCAAAAAATTCCAAAATTTATGTCGTTAGAAATATAAGAAAAATATCTACATATTTCAAGAAGAAACTATATCTAATTGAGCCTAGATCAATACAGATTTACCCTAGAAATCAGAACACACTTCGTCTAGTACCGACATTTTGTTTGGTACCTATGCTTTGTCTAAAGGCCTTATCTTTTGTGTACCTAGTCCAAAAATTATAAAATTTATGTTTTTGGAAAGCTAAGAAAAATATAGACAACTTTCCAGAATACAACTTTGTCTAATTCAGCCTAGATCGATATAGATTTTCCCTAGAATTTGCTTCATTTGACATCTACGTTTCGTCTGGTACTTACATTTCGTCTGGTACCTATGCTTCGTCTGAAGACCATATCCTTTGGGTATGAAGTCCAAAAATCTGAAACTTTATATTATTGGAAAGATAAGAAAAATATATACAACTTCCAAGAAGACAAATTTATCTAATTCAGCCTAAATCAATACATATGTGCCTTAGAATGTGCTTCATCAGATGCTTTGTCTGGTACCTATGATTTGTCTAAAGGCCATATCTTTTGTGTAACAAGTCAAAAAATTCCAAAATTTATGTCTTTAGAAAGGTAAGTAAAATATCTACAACTTCTAAGAAGACAACTCTGTCTAATTTAACCTAGATCAATACAGATTTACCCTAGAAGTCAGAACATGCTTTGTCTGGTACCTACATTTCGTTTGGTACCTATGCTTTGTCTAAAGGCCATATCTTTTGTGTACCTAGTCTAAAAATTCTAAAATTTATGTCTTTGGAAAGCTAAGAAAAATATAGACAACTTTCCAGAATACAACTTTGTCTAATTCAGCTTAGATCGATATAGATTTTCCCTAGAAATTGCTTTGTTTGACACCTATGTTTTGTTTGGTACTTACATTTCGTCTGGTACCTATGCTTCGTCTGAAGGCCATATCCTTTGGGTATGAAGTCCAAAAATCCGAAACTTTATATAATTAGAAAGATAAGAAAATATCTACTTCCAAGAAGACAAATTTATCTAATTCAGCCTAAATCAATACATATGTGCCTTAGAATATGCTTCATCTTGTGTTTCATCAGATGCTTTGTCTGGTACCTATGACTTGTCTGAAGGCCATATCTTTTGTGTACCAAGTAAAAAAAATCGAAAATTTATGTCTTTGGAAAGGTAAGAAAAATATCTACAACTTCTAAGAAGACAACTCTGTCTAATTTAACCTAGATCAATACAGATTTACCCTAGAAGTCAGCATATGCTTTGTCTGGTACCTACATTTCGTTTGGTACCTATGCTTTGTCTGAAGGCCATATCTTTTGTGTCCCGAGTCCAAAAATTCTAAAATTTATGTAGTTATAAAGGTAAGGAAAAATATAAACAACTTGAAAGAGTACACGTTTGTCTAATTCAGCACAGATTGATCCAGATTTGGCCTAGAAGTTGCTTCATTTGACACCTACGTTTCGTCTGGTACTTACATTTTGTTTGGTACCTATGCTTTGTTTGAAGGCCATATCCTTTACGTATGAAGTATAAAAATTCAGAACTTTATATCCTTGGAAACCTAAGAAAAAATATACAACTTCCAAGCAGACAAATTTATCTAATTCAGACTAAATCAATACAGATTTGCCCTTGAATGTGCTTCAGCTGGGGCTTTGTCTGGTACCTATGCTTTGTCTGAAGGCCACATCTTTTTCATCACAAGTCACAAAATTCCAAACTTTATGTCTTTGTAAAGTTAAGAAAAAGATCTACAACTTCTAAGAAGACAAGTCTGCCTAATTCAACGTATATCAATACAGATTTATCCTAGAAGTCAGAACATGCTTTGTCTAGTACCTATGTTTCGTCTGGTACCTACGTTTCGAGGCTATATATTCACTCCTTCAATTGAAAATATTAAAAAAAACTTTTAGTTCATGCTTCAAAAAAACAATTTCAAATCATGTAAAACAATACAAAACAAGGCATGAGGTTCATTTGAAAACAATACATGTTCATTTCATATTTTAAAACTACTCATTCAAAGCCTAGGATACTCCTAAATCTAGTCCCCATCCTGGACCTAAACACGGTCGCTTTGATACTATATAATGTTGGATCCCCTTACGGAGCCCAAATATCCAGATGTCATAAAACATGAGCATCTGTATTACCTTGTAGGGTTATTTACTTGAACTCTCATAAGCCATCATCAGTTCATCTTCATTCTTATAACATCCCAAAAGTTTCCTATTATACAGATCAAGATATGTTTAAAAGTCATAACTAAGTCATGCTCCTCCAATCAATTTCCTCACTTTTTCCATTAATCATTTTCAAATCAACACCAAAGGCTGCCAAATTTTTTTTTAGGGATAGAAAAATTGGTTAGTAATCTATTGGTTCAATAATCACTTCATTTGGAGGTTGAACGATGAAGTTATGGCCAAAAGAATCAACCATGATTATGCCCTAAATCATATAGAACCTATCTTGGAGCAGTAGGCATAACTTTCACTAAAGATATAAGATTGTGGTCATTTTAGGATGATTTTGAAAAGGAATTCGAACTACACAACTTTTTTGAAGACCCTAAAGAAAAATTTTGCCATCTGTAGGGCCAAAATCACTTTGTCTAGCACTTCATATTACAATTCGTCTGACTCTTCATCTTGCGCTTCGTCTGGCACTTCATCTAGTGGCCATATATTTAGTGTATGAAGTACAAAAATTCCAAATTTTATATATTTGGAAAGCTAGGAAATAGATCTACAACTTCTAATAAGACAACTTTATCTAATTCAACCTAGATCAATACAAATTTTCCCTAGAAGGTGCTTCGTCTGATGCTTCTTCTGGTACCTATGCTTTGTATAAAGGCCACATCTTTTGTGTCATAAGTCAAAAAATTCCAAAATTTACGTCTTTGGAAAGCTAACAAAAATATCTACAACTTTTAAGAAGACAACTTAGTCTAATTCATCATAGATCAATATAGATTTACCCTAAAAGGTAGAACACGCTTTGTATGGTACCTATGCTCCGTCTGAAGACCATATCTTTTGTGTCTCAAGTTCAAAAATTCCAAACTTTATGTCTTTGGATATCTAAGAAAAATATCTACAATTTTCAAGAACAAAATTTTTCTAATTCATCCTAGATAGATACAGATTTTCCCTAGAAGTTGCTTCGTCTGACACCTATGTTTCGTCTGGTCCCTATATTTCGTCTAGTACCTATGATTCGTCTGAAGGACATATCCTTTGCGTCTGAAGTCCAAAAATTCCAAACTTTATATCATTTGAAAGCTAAGAAAAAGATTGTACAAGAAGACAACTCTATCTAATTCATCTTAGATAAATATAGACTTACCCTAGAAGTTAGAACACAAAAATTTTACCCTTATGAATGCTTGAAAATACAATGTACAAACTTTGAGAGTCATGAGAAAAAACACAATCATATTTCATTATCATCAAAAGATAAAAGTTTTACAAAGCTTTAATGGGCATTTTAAGCCACAATATGTCATAGTCCAAAAATACATAATTTACACAAAATAGAATTGCTCAAAAGACAACTAAAGCTTTGTTTTACAAAAAGTAACTTAAAATACAAAATAAGCATAATCCAAAGTAATGCCCTTATGCTCGATTACTTGATCCCACCAATGCAGTGCATCCTCCAGTAGGAAGCTTACTACATAATCTAGGTTCTCTTTATCGGAGTACGTCATCTGAAGCAAGGCTCTCTCGGTCCTATTCAACCATGCTTCAGCCTTTTCAGATTCTTAGTACCATTAAAATCTATAACTCCCTATTTGTGAAGCTTATCATACTGCCCACTTCTCTCCACCAGAGCTGGCATCTAAACTTGTAACCCTTGGCCCATGGCATATTTAAAAGCCTGAGCAAAGGCTTGAAAGAACCGCGGATCCATAATAAGCATAGGAGGAGGAGGCAGTGGCATTTCATGTTGCACACTAGGTGCCTCAGAATCAGAAGCAGAGAGTGTCCCCACATCTTGTGGGACATACAATTCATCTGTACTTCCTCATTGAGAGCCAAATCGAGTCAGAGGTTCTCAAGTTCTTTTTCGAGATAGCATATTCACTACTTCAATTGAAAATATTTTAAAAAAATTATAGTTCATGCTTAAAAAAAACAATTTCAAATCAGTAAAACAATACAAAACAATGCATAGGTTCATTTAAAAACAATGCATGTTCATTTTATAATTTAAAAGTACTCATTCAAAGCCTAGGATACTCCTAAACCTAGTCCCCATCCTGAGCCTAAACCTAGTTGCTCTGATACTATATGATTCTGGACCCTATTTCTAGAGCCTAGCTATACAGATGTCATAAAACATGAGCCTGTGTATACCTTGTAGGGTTATTTACATGAACTCTCATTAGCTATCGTCAATTCATCTTCATTCTTATAACATCCCAAAAGTTTCCTATTATATAGATCAAGATATGCTTAAAACCCAAAGTATGCTCATAACTAGGTCATGCTCTTCCATTCGATTCCCTCACTTTTTTCCGTTAATCATTTTCAAATCAACACCAAAAGGCTAAAATTTTTTTTTTGAGGGATAGAAAAATTGGTTAGGAATCTATTGGTTCGAATGATGAAGTTATGTCTAAAAGAGTCAACCACGATTATGCCCTAAATCATATTGAACCTATCTTCGAGAAATTGGCATAACTTTCACTAGAGATATCAGATTGTGGTAATTTTAGGGTGGTTTCTAAAAGGATTTTGAGATTTACAACTTTTATGAAGATCTCAAAGAAACATTTTGCCATCTAGAGGGTCAAAATTGCTTCGTCTGGCACTTCGTCTTTCGCTTCATCTGGCGCTTCGTCTTACACTTCATCTAGCACTTTGTCTGGTGGCCATATCTTTTGCGTCTGAAGTGAAAAAAACTCAAAATTTATATATTTGGAAAGATAAGAAATATATCTACAACTTATAAGAAGACAACTTTATCTAATTCAGCCTAGATCAATAAATATTTGCCCTAGAATGTGATTTGTCTGGTGCTTCATCTGATGCTTCGTTTGACGCTTCATTTGGTACCTAAGCTTTGTTTGAAGGCCATATCTTTTGTGTCCCAAGTTAAAAAATTCCAAACTTTATGTCTTTGGAAATATAAGGAAAATATCTACAACTTATAAGAAGACAATACTGTCTCATTCAACCTAGACCAATATAGATTTACCCTAGAAATCAGAACACACTTCGTCTGGTACCTACATTTTGTTTGGTACCTATGCTTCATCTGAAGGCCATATCTTTTGTGTCTCAAGCGAAAAAATTCCAAAATTTATTTCTTTGTAAATATAAGAAAAATATCTACAACTTTTAAGAAGATAACTTTGTCTAATTCAGCGTAGATAGATATAGTTTTGCCCTAGAAATTGCTTTATCTAACACCTACATTTCATCTGGTACCTATGTTTCATCTAGTACCTATGCTTCATTTAAAGATCATATCCTTTGCGTCTGAAGTCTAAAAATTCTAAAATTTATATCATTAGAAAGCTAAGAAAAAGATCTACAACTACCAAAAAGATAACTATGTCTGTTTCATCCTAGATAAGTACAGATTTTCCCTAGAATTTAGAATACAAATATTTTACCCTTATGAATGCTTGAAAATAAAATGTACAAACTTTGAGAGTCATGAGCAAAAACATAATCATATTTCATTATTATCAAAAGATAAAAGTTTTAAAAATCTTTAATGGGCATTTCAAGCCACAATACTTCATAGTCCAAAAATACATAATTTACACAAAATAGAATTGAAATGCAACTAAAGCCTAGTTTTACAAAAACTAACTTAAAATACAAAATAAGCATAATCTGGAGTAATGCCCTTATACTCGATCATTTGATCTCTTGCTCATCACTTGAAGATGGGACAGAATGAGAGAGGTGAACTTAAAGCTCATGGGTAACAATTTTATTAATCGTAACAAGCAAAACCATTGTAAAATTTACAATGCATCAAGAAACACATATTTCCAAATTTTTAATTTATCAACACTTATAAGCATCCCAAATCATGCATTCAATAAACTTGTCACCACGTAAGCACATCAAAATAGTTTGGGAGGTCTATAAACAAAATGAGCTAACACATTTCTGTGAAATGGTCCAATGTAATCATGAACAGAACGAACTAACACAATCCCACATAGTGGTTTTGCGTAGTCGTAAACATGAGGGAGTCACTGAAGGAGCTCCATGCCACTTATAGGTAGGCAGTAGAAGCCTTTAGTCAAAGTACACTTGAAATACAGAATGGACTAGACCAAACCCACATAACATGTATTTCATAACTTATAAACTTATTGCCCAAAACGGCACTTTTTCCAAAAAGTGATTTCATAAACATACTATTATTCTCTTTTTTTTCAAAAAAAACCATTTTCACATTCTTTTCATAAACCCTCAATACAATATTTACATACCAAACACATAACACTTTTTTCAAAGCATTCAAAGAGAAATAAATGCACATTTATAATACAATTGAAAAACATTTACTTTCTTAATTTAGAAGAAACATTAATGGATTATTATTCAATTATAAAAATGTAACCCACCTTGAATTCCTTGCTTAACAATTGCCCAAAGATGCCTCTCTTCTTGCTCCTCTGGCCTCTTGATTTCCTTCAATATTGGAAAAATTCCCAATTCAATAGGACTTCCAATTGAGAACTAAAAGAAATATATACACTAAAATTGATCCTAGAATACTTAAACCCATGCATTTCTTAAACTTCATCAACCAAAACCCTTCCAAAAATCCAAAAGTTTAAACGTAAGCTTACCTTGAATCTTCACCAATCAATGAGTCTCTTGGCTCAAATGGAATCTCTAATCTTCCTCTTTCTTTTTGCCGTCTTGTACAACTTCAAAATCTCTCTTTAAAACTAAGAAAATTGAAACACTAACCTTTCTTCTTCCTTTTTCTCTCTAATGTCTGAAACCCTCACCTCTCTCTCTCTTTGTCATATTTTTCACTTCACACTCTCTTCATTCACGTTTTTCTCCTTCTAATGCACAAGACACACTTTTACCTCTTCCAATTCTACCTTTACTGACTATTAAAAGTCATCTTTACCCTTCCTTTAAAGCTTCATGGCTTTTAATCTTAAGTGATCTTCCAAAAATACCCTTCAACCTTCTTACTACTTTAGTACAACTAAACCATATAGTAAAATCCTACTAATATTAACATAATAATTAAACTCCAAAATTTTAATTCATCAAAACCTCATACCTTATTTAAATCATTCTTAAATAGATATAAAAAATTTGGGGCCAACATTACCTATATATAAATGATTGGCATGCATATTTATTATTCATATATATATATGGTATGATTATAAAAGTGTGATTTTGACACCCTCTAAATAGTAAAGTTATGACTTGCATGTATGAATACATATATATATTTTATGACTTGAAATATATTTCATATGATTTTTTAATATATGAATTGTGAAATTTGCAAATGCTTAAAGGAAATGTTATAGTTCCTAGTCTATTATCTTGGTTGTGGATAGATAGGCATGTCTATAGGGTTACAGTGCAGCTGCTATAATTTGATACCACCGGTGTCCACAGTTCGATAACTTTAGGTATCCACGGTTTGAAACCTTCGGGTATCCACAGTGTAATACCTTCGGGTCTATATAGTTTGATATCTTCAGATATTCACAGCACTCATTAACCATAAATGCAGAAAATGTGTAGGCCTAACACAAAAAAGTAAAGTAAAGAGATATAAATAATAAATATAGTACGACAACATTAATAATTGGTGTTGAAGAGCATTTGTATTAGTTGTAATGATGAATTGTAATTATACGCAATTATATTGATAATTTGCATCAATGACTATTGAATATCAAAATTTGGCTTATAAATGTTCATTCTTGGGATATGGACAATATATTGAAGCAGGTTTGCACTTTTTATTTGATGAATTATGTCATCATTATTTATATTTGTGTAATGTTTATGAATGCATATACTTAGCAGATGACCACTGTGTGTGATCATCCAAACTACTGTGTGTGATCATCCAAACTAAGTGTTTCCCACCTAAGCTTTTAGGCTTAGTATAGGTGTTAATCCATGTAGCTCTAAGTCAAAGGAGTGAGGTACAAAATATTCAAGGATCAAGGCCAACAGATAGAAGAAAAAGTACTTTTGGAATGCATTTTTAGTTAATCATGATCATACATGTAATGGTTAAAGGAAATTGTATGTTTTCTTTTAGACTACCATGTAAATGTAAAAATGGTTTACTAATGTCAAATGACAGTGTTAAGCATTAGGGAGTTTTGTAATGTGTATATGTATAGCATTGAACCGAAATGCATGTCATGAATGTGTGTATAGGAAATTGGTTGTCTTCTGTGTAAATGGTTGTAGGTTCTATATAGGGGTTTTATGTAAACTATAGCTTAGGTTAGGATATTTAATAGATTTTCTTTAATTCTATAGTAATCTCTTTATAAACTCTATTACAAATTGTGTCTCTTACTACACTCGATCTATATAGGACATGGGCATGGGACAGATTATGATCCAATAAAAATTTTGATTTTCTTTATATTTTCACTTGGAGTGGCCTCTAATTTTAGGTTTTAAATTATAATTGCATTGTTAGATTAGTTTTATTTATTAATTCCATTCTTTTAATTCTAATATTGTGATTATTTTGGCTATTTGTTTAATTTTGTAATTAATTTATTTTATATTATGTTTTGGTTTTATTATGTGATTAATTCTACTTTTAAGTATGCGTTTTTACAACTCCATAATTTAGTGAGCATATGAACCAAATATGAGGAAAATTTTTATTCATATTTTTATTTTTATTTTCTCATACTTAATCTAGTTTCAGGTACAATGATAGGACAATGAATAGCAAAGGAGCTACTAAGGAAAAGGTGGAGAGGAGAAGGGTCATCTAGGGACCCAAGTAGAGCTCACCAACTATAAGAGTGAGAAAATGTAGTCCATTCACCAAAGTGAAATAATCTATTATTACACTACAATGCTAGAGCCCACGAGGAGGAATACTAGAGGCTCAAGGAGAAGTGGTTTAGGAATGGAATATGTATTAATTGGCAGGATCTAGAACAAATTGATATGGCTTAACAAGTTCAGGACTTCATTAATATTGGAGTATGGTCTCAATTCTTTGAGATTGTGAAGCCCTTGTACTGGGAGCTTATGCTCAAGGTGCTCTCCACATTCTTCTTTGAGAAAGGTCACTATGGTTAGGACCAGCCAAGCATTATTTAATTTAGGAGATGATCTGGATGAGTTACTCAGACTTTTTAGTGATGTGGGTCTTTACAACTAGGAGTTGGTGGGGATACAAGAATATATAACCCTTTAAATATACTTTTCATATGGGATGTCTCCTCAACACGTTTGGCATATAATTAGCGAGCAGGATGAGTATGATCCCAATAAATCCAAAGTGTCAACCTTTTGACACCCTGAATTCAGATACCTCCATAAGAAGTTAATTCATACACTGAGTGGGCGAGGTGACAATTTTGGAGTCAACAATTACCAATATTTCCTTTATTTATGGAGTATGAGTAAGTAAAAGTCAATTCAACTAGGGCATGCTTTGGCCTAGTTTTTTAGGTGTTAAAGTGAAGAGCAAAAGATGGGGACTATTTACTTCAGGCCATATACGACATGGTTGGTGCAGAGAACGGGAGTCTTTAAGAGGCTACCATAGATGAGACTACTCGATACCATAGCTGCCCTATATTTGGACATCATAAAGAATATACATATGGTACACAAGAGACAAGAACCAAAAGAAGGTACCTATCAACTAATTGGACTTCCAAATGAGCAGGCAGTATTAGGAGTAAATGGGGATCATCACAATATAGCTAAGTAGCCATCGCGACAAGGCTCGCCACCATCCTACACAGAAGGAGCAACTCAGGAGTAGGTTAGTGTAGGATCATCTAGGTCTCTAACACCACTAGGACATCGGGAATAACTAACGATAACTCAATTATAGAAGCACATAAGGTAGAACTTGGGTGTCCAACAAACTATATGAGTCTACCAAGTAACACTGATGGAGTTGAGGGAGAGATGAGAAGCCCAAGATAGATGGACAGATGAGGTTTTAGTGCAGATGGCAAGATATCTTGGGATATTTATACCACCTCCACCATCTAGAGCAGGTATCTTGGGATATCCATACCACCTCCACCATCTGGAGCGGGTACATCATCTTTAGCTCTATATTAGTACAAGGCTTTAAGACTCAAGGATCCTCTGACGATGGACATACTAGACTCATCGAGGGACTAATGGACACAAAGATAGTATGGATGCTTTATTTTGAATTTTCTTTTCTCTCTTATTATTTGTGTATTTTTCTTATTTTCTTTATTATTTTATTTTATTTTATCTAAACGTTAACACAATTTTATTTTATTTTATGTTATTTTATTTCCATGCTCTTTATTTATTTTCTTTATTATTATTATTTTATTTTATCTTTTTATCCTTTTCGTTTATATTTTGCAAGGCTAGATGAACATATGATGGACTCTTCCTCATAACTCTATAAATCTTTTTATTTAGAGTAATGTTAATTCATTCCTTTCTTACTTTTTATGTTTTACTGATATTTTTATTTCTATGTGTGCATCAATAGTGTATGTTAGAGAAAATGTATAATTTTAAGTGAAAGAAAGGGATTTCAAATGTTTTAAACTTATTATTATCTTTTTTATTAATTCTTATATGAAATTCTTATTTAGTAAAAATCTGTCCAAATTATTTTAGATCATTATTGATTATTGAATTAAATTAGTATGTGATAAGATGTTATAATAGACTTGCTTTTTAAGTCATAATTTTAGTAATCACTGAGATAATTAATTTTAATGAAAAGTGCATATTATTCACACATAAAACCTTTTTTTAAGAGCTTTTGTGCCTAAGAGTAAATATATCGTTATTTAAGGCTCTTTCATTCTTTCATGTGTCATGATGCATAGTTAGATAATTTTACAACTCGCTTTCATTATCCATAATAAGACCACATTTGTTAAATTAGACCTATTGAAATGATAAAGGTATTTAGATTTAACATTTGCTTTAGCCTTTTTCTTGTTATCTTACCATATTTTATCCCTTAAGAGTAACCACTTTCGAGCCTTTTTCATTGATTATAACCACATTAATAGCCTTTACCTTATTTTAAAAGCCTTTTCATTATTTTGGAACCCTAAAGGATTTACATTTACTTGATTGCTTGAAATTTGGATTATATTAAAGAATTTTAAAGAGGACTAATATTTTTTTAAATGTTGATACGTAGTGAATGCTCGAAATAAATAAATAAAATATATATTGTGAGCATAATAAAAAAAATTAATGTTAAAATTATTGTCCTAATGGAATTATGATGTGAAGGACCTACATTGTGAAGAACTAAATTTCATGTAATTTTGTTATGTGAATTCCCTTTAATATTATCGTCCTTTTATTATCCCTATCATACCTTTAACTGAGCCTCATTAGAACCATGCAACAAGACCTTTTGATTTTAGTTTCTAGTTTACTTATAAGTGGTGGAGATATGAATCTATTGCAAGCTTATGGTTAAAAATTTGCCTATGTATTAATTTGAGACTTCCTACACTTTCCACCCTAACAACTTTAAGTGCATTGACTGAATCTTTTATGAGGGAGTCAAAGTTTTTTCTTTGATTTCAAAAAGATTTTCCATGTGATTGCTATTGATATTGACTTATTAATGTTGGTTATAGGATGACTTGATATTTTACTTCAAGTGTTTTTAGGTAATATTGCCTTCATTAGTCAAAATAAGAAGAATTTGAGTGAAATTGTGGAAAAAATGGATGAATTGAAGTAACTTTATAGATACATGGGTGTGTATAGGGATTATGTAAGTCACTATGAACATCTGGAGCTTTGAAGTTGTTGTTTATGTCCTTGTGAAGATACACACCCATGTATGGTGCCCGTGTAACCTTTTTATAACTATGTAAAGTCATGATTTAAATGGTATTTTGAGATATGCGGCCACCTACATGGTAATGTAAGTTATTATGTATATTTTAGAAACCATTTTTTTAAGCAATTGTATTCGACAAAAACATCAGAAAAGGAAGATAAAAACACAAAAATAGGTTGCACATCATAGTAAGAAGATCAAATATGGAAACATCAAGATCAACTCTAGCTTTCTAGTGTCTTTAGATCAAGGCTTCAAGGCTGATTTCATTATTTTCTCTTATTCTATTTCATTGCTTTGTATGCTAAATCTGAATTTTCAAGTTTGAACATGATTATAGTCTGCTAATTCTATATTAGGCTTTATTCTTAAATTTTTATATAACTTTTACCTTGTTGAATTCAACATATTACAGCTTTGTGATATTTTTTTTGCTCATACTTGATTTGAATCAAGAGACTGAATCAAGTTACTGGTTTTAACTTTTACAACAAGAGTTAGTATAAGTGAAGAGAGATTTTAATTATAAGTTAATTATCCTTAGGATTGCTTCAAATCTGATTGAGTAGTTAGGAGTACTTTTGAGAAATCAAGAGATTGTTAATCAGATGTTATCTATTTTAATTGGGATTACTTGATTATATCTCAAGAGAGGGTAATCAAAACATTTGGATACCTAAGATCAAGCATAGTTGAAATAACAAGAAAAAACGAAGACAAAACAAGGATAAAATAATCACCAAAGTTTCCATCATTGAATACTTCAATTTCATTATTATCACTCACTTATTCAGTCATCAAGTTTTATTAGATTACTTTAATTTTTTTCCCAATATTTTGATTACTTTAGACAAAGCATAATTCAAATTGTTAGGTTAATATATCCAATCCTTGTGGGAACTGTACCTTTTATATTATAAGTTACGATCTGTATACTTATAGTAAAAAAGTTTATTAATTAAACCATCAACACTCATATATAATTTCATTTAATTTACTTTAATTTTGTCAATTTGAATTTTATTATGTTTAATTTAAATTAATTTACAAAATTTTAAAATTAATTTCTTTTTTTAGTTTTTCTCATCTTAATCTTTAATTAGTATTAATTGAATTTTAAATATAGATATTTATATATAATATAGTTTAATTATTGATTAATTTCTTTTGGTTTGATTTTCATACGTTATTTTAATTTTAGACATAATGGAAATAGTTTGTAAATATATTAAACCATGGATCTAGAGATAGCATCAGTGTTCTTGAATTACTAAAGAACTCTTAGAACTTTCCCAAAGAAAACCTAGCCTAAAATAAAAGAACAATTTTAAGAAAAAAGGGAGTGGTCTTCATTGTCCACAGAAAATAGAGAAAACCTCAATTCCCATTAAGTGTCAAGCCCTAAATCTTCCTAATTTCCTACTATAAATATCTCTTTTCACCTTACAAATCTTCGACTTCTAGAAACACTCTTGCCCGTGAGAGCTTATCTTTTGTTTTGAACCTTTTTGAAACAAAACTATGCCTTTCCTTCTTAAAGAAATTGAGTTGCTTTGGTAATCTACCCTTGTTTCTGGTTTTTCTCTTTAGTGCAACTTCTCATTCCATCTATTACCATTGTTTAAAACCTAATAGAAGATTAAACATCTAATGTTAAAAGTAAAGGACACATCCTGCCACTATCCATTATTGACACTATATATTCTTGATAAGATTATAAGACATTAAACCCACTAAGAATGTTAAATCATCAAATATGAAGTGTTAAGGGGTCATAATGATTATCTAAGAATGAAGAAATTATTAAAAGATGAATATCGCAAAGGAATAACTTGTTTTCTTTTCTCATTTAACTTCTCTAATTTTTGTCGTTTTTGTTGGTTTAATTACCAAAAAAACCCCTATCTTTCACCAAATTTTCAATTATAGCTTGAACTTTAAAAAGTAGCAATAAAATGCCCAAACTTTCAATTTTTTCAATTCTATTCTGACGTTAGTCTCATTGTTATCTTTGTTGACATGGCACTACCATGTGTCAGGTGACCCTCGTTAAAGTCTTATTATGTAAATGACATTGTTTCATGATAAAAATGAAATGATCTCATTTCAATAAGAGAAAATCATACAAGATATATCTTGTGACTGCCACCCCTTTCACTGGTTTGTCGAAAAGGAGGGACCTGGTGAGAGAACCTAAGAAGCCTCTATATATTAAATCACTATTGAGATAGTTTATTAGTCTTCAGTTTCATGCTTGAAACCAATTTGAAGCCATTCACACATTCTAGACGCAAACTTTTATCTCCTTATCTCTCAGTTCAAGGATTTCAACCAAATCATATTTGCATTTATCCAAGTCTAGGAGTTGCATCTCCAAACACCAATCCCTATATAATGTCTAAACTTTACCTTTCTTAGGCAAGATGTCATACTCAACATTATTATTTGTAGATTCTATTGTTAATAGATGCGAGAAGTGTTTAGTAGATGTAAAGGATTCAGGTTAATCCTTTCGAATATGAAATCTTCTACAATTATGCACATTTTGGTCATACCATCAACATATGTCCTTTGATAGATGAAAAGCAAGCAACATCACATCCACCATGCAACCTTTGGTGGAATCGGTTTTCACAATCTAAACATAGCACTTGGACAATCCATCCTCATTGCTATAAAATGCCCATATATAACTAACTTTCAAATTTTCAATTTATTTGTGAGCATCAAATTCAAAGAACTCTACTTTTGGAACTTTAATACCATTTTTAATGTCAGATCCCTAATAAGCCTCTTCCAGATCAGCTGACTCAGTCTCGTGTGTACAACTTTTTGTTCAAATTCTTCTTTAGATTTTTTTCACCTTATCAAAAAAAGATTTTGAAGATGAATAAATGTGATCACTACCAACAAACTCTCATATATCCACATGGATATTAATCTCTTTAATATTTTGGGGCAATAAAGCTAGGTCAAGTTTAAAAGATCCTTTTGGCACACATTCTCTTTCCTTGCCTGCTAGTTTAAATAAAGGAATCATATGGAAGAACCAGAGTAGTTCAGTTGTTGGAACTTGAAAACTCTCCTCACCAAGTCGACATAAAGCATCTAGAAACACTTTTAGCTTGCAAGTATGCAACACACACACCAACATCTTCATTGAAGTCAAACAATATCCAAAAAAAGTTATAATCATACTTCCTATGAGTGCTTGCATCCAATTTACATTTAATATCCAAGTTCTTAAAGAGGGCTTAAGTCTCACCTTGCATAGTATATATCTTGTATGATTTTCTCTTGATGAAACAACATCATTTTAGTTTTATCATGAAACAATGTCGTTTCAATAATTAGACTTTACTGAGGGTTCCTTGACACATAGCAATGCCACATCATCAAAGATAATGGTGAGACTAATGTTAGGCTAAAATTGAAAAAAAAGAAAATTTGAGCATTGTATTGCTATTTTTAAAATTTTGTGCTATAATTGAAAATTTCATGAAAGTTTAGGCTTTTTTTTAGTAATTAACTGTTTTTTATGAAGTTTTATTCACTTTTTTGTAATATTTTCTTCTTAAAAAATTGAATATATATTTTTTTCCTGTTGAGTTAGTTTAGTGGATCAAAGATTAAACAGATTATGGTATCTATAGTGTTAGGATCATCTCTTCATACCTAGGTTCCAAAATTTATAAGCCTTTTCTTGTATACATTCCCTTAATTCTTTCAAATTTATCATTTATCGTCATTCTTGTTAAGGTTTGTTGGAGTTAAAGTATATAATAGTAGGGTTATATATCTTTGAACTAAAAATATAAACAATCTTAGTTCAAATCTTTAAAATTTTAAATTGGTGAATATGGCATATTTTCTAAGTCAAGTTAGGTTATTAGCCATTTGTTCATAATTCATATTGTTCTTGTAAAAGTAAGAATGAACTGATTTATCAAAATTTTGGGCTTTTATTATTTTCATTAGGGTTTAAAATTTCATTCATTTTACAGCTTATGTTTTGAACTTTTTTGAAACATAATTCTGCCTTTCCTTCTTAAAAAAATTGAGTTGCTTTGGTGATCTACCCTTGTTTTTCATTTTTCTCTTAAGTGCAACTTCTCATTTCATCTATTATCATTGTTGAAAACCTAATAGAAGATTAAAACTCTTATGTTAAAAGTGAAGGACATATTCCTGCCACTATCCACTTTTTCTACTATATATTCTTGATAAGATTCTAAAAGACATAAAACCTAGTAAGAATGTTAAATCATCAAATATGAAGTGTTAAGGGGTCATAATGATTATCTAAGAATGAAGAAATTATTAAAAGATGAATATCACAAAGGAATAACTTGTCTTCTTTTCTCATTTAACTTCTCTAATTTGTATCATTTTTGTTGGTTAATTACCAAAAAAAGCCCTAACTTTCACCAATTTTTCATTTATAGCTTGAACTTTAAAAACTAGAAATAAAATACCCAAACTTTCAATTTTTTCAATTCTAGTCTGACATTAGTCTCGTTGTTATCTTTGTTGACATGGCACTACCACGTGTCAAGGGACCCTCATTAAAGTCTTTATTATATAAATGACAATGTTTCATGATAAAAATGAAATGATCTCATTTCAATAAGAGAAAATATTACGAGATATATCTTATGACTACCATCCATTTCACTAGTTTGTCAAAAAGAAGGGATCTGGTGAGAGAACCTAAGAAGCCTCTATATACAAAATTTCTATTGAGATAGTTGATTAGTCTTTAGTTTCATGCTTGAAACCAATTTGAAGCCATTCACACATTCTAGAGGCAAACTTTTATCTCTTTATCTCTCAGTTGAAGGACTTCAACCAAATCATATTTGCATTTATCCAAGTCTAAGAGTTGCATCTCTAAACATCAGTCCTTATACAATGCCTAAATTTCACCTTTCTTAGGCAAGATGTCATACTCATCTTTATTATTTATAGATTCTATTGTTAATGGATGCGAGAAGTGTTTTGTGGATGTAAAGGATTCTAGTTAATCCTTTAGAATATGAAATCTTCTGCAATTAACAAGCACATTTTGGTCATAACATCAACGTATGTCCTTTGATAGACAAGAAGCAAGCCACATCACATCCCACATGCAACCTTTGGTGGAATCAGTTTTCACAATCTGAGCATAGCACTTGGGCAATCCATCCTCATTGTTATAAAATGCCCATATATAACTAACTTTCAAATTTTCAATTTATTTGTGAGCATCAAATTCAAAAAACTCTACTTTTGGAATTTCAATACCATTGTTAATGTCAGATTCCAAATAAGCCTCTTCCAGATCAACCGACTCAGTCTCGTGTGTAGAAATTTTTGTTCAAATTCTTCTTTAGATTTTTTTCACCTCATCAAAAAAAGATTTTGAAGATGAATAAATGTGATCACTACCAACAAACTCTCATATATCCATATGGATGCTAATCTCTTCAATATTTTAGGGCAATAAAGCTAGGTCAAGTTTAAAAGATCCTTTTAACACATATTCTCTTTCCTTTCCTACTAGTTTAAATAAAGGAATCATGTGGGAGAACCAGAGTAGTTCAGCTGTTGGAACTTGAAAACTCTCCTTACCAAGTCGACATAAAACATCTATAAACCCTTTTAGCTTATACAAGTATGCAACACACACACACCAGCATCTTCATTGAAGTCAAACAATATCCAAAAAAGTTATCATCATACTTCCTACGAGTGTTTGCATCCAATTTACATTTAATATCCAAGTTCTTAAAAAGGGCCTAAGTCTCACCTTATATAGTATGTATCTTGTATGATTTTCTCTTGATGAAACAACATCATTTCAGTTTTACCATGAAATGATGTCGTTTCAATAATTAGACTTTACTGAGGGTTCCTTGACACATGGCAGTGCCACATTATCAAAGATAATGGTGAGACTAACGTCAGGCTAAAATTGAAAAAAAATAAAAATTTGAGCATTTTATTGCTACTTTTTAAAGCTTTTTTAGTAATTAACTTTTTTATATGAAGTTTTGATCACTTTTTTTGTAATATTTTCTTCTTAAAAAACTGAATATAATTTTTTTTGGTTGAGTTAGTTTAGTGGATCAAAGATTAAATAGATTATGGTATCTATAGTGTTAGGTGTTATTCATCTTCTTATGATATAGTTTCAAGACATCCAAGATTTCTTTTTTTTAATACATTCTTTAATCATTTATGATTGTTGGATAGGCTCATCTCTTCATACCTAGGTTTCAAAATGTGTAAACCTTTTCTTGTATACATTCCCTTAATTCTTTCAAATGTATCATTTATCGTTATTCTTGTTAAGGTCAGTTGGAGTTAAAATATATAATAGTAGGGTTTTACGTCCTTGTATTAAAAATATAAACAATCTTAGTTTAAATTTTTAAATTGGTAAATATGGCATATTTTCTAAGTCAAGTTAGGATAATGGCTGTTTGTTCATAATTCATATTGTTCTTGTAAAAGTAAGAATGAATTGATTTGTCATAATTTTGGGCTTTTATTATTTTCATTAGGGTTTTAAATTTCATTCATTTTACAGTTTTTTTGTAAAAACTTGGAATATCTTTAGGATGTATTTTTTGTTTAAATAGGTCATACGTTTGTAACAATCTATCTATTTTTTGTTTAAATAGGTCATACGTTAAATCATTTATGTTCAATCCATTGTTTAATCGATGAACGTTTATCAATAGTATCAAAAGCCTATTCATTTATTCGTTATATGTGCTTTATTCTTATGATTGTATAAATTTTCATTAGGCTTTATTATTAGGGATCTTGTTTTTTTAGAATGCAAGTGAGAAAAAAATGATCATTTAGGCCCCAACTTAAAAGGGTTATAACTTAATTATTGCTTTTGAAAATCAAATTGGGCAATAGGCTCAAAATAAGAGATCTACAATTATATCTCAAAACTAAAACTAATTTTTAAAATACGTGTTTTTTCTTTCTATTTTTAGATTAGTAAGATATATGAGTGCAAAGCGAATGAACTAAAGATTACTTTCAATAAATAGATTTTTAAATCCCAATTATACTTTTAAAATCTAAATTTAGTAAAAAAAGAATTAATAATCAAAGTATATGCTCATTAATATTATATTTTTATTTTTTTTAGTTTGGACCTTTAGGCCCCTTAGGTTAATTTGGTCAATAGAATATATTTTTTAATTTCTTTTTCCATAGTGCAATTACCTAATTTCTTTCAATAAGCTTACAAGTTTACTAGACAATAATTCTACATAACCTAGTCTCGATGCTAGCAAGAACAATGGCTAACAACCTCTCCCCCAACATCAAAGTAGCATGGAATTTTAAATGAGTGTTATAAAGAGAAAAACTAGATAGCTGTGTTTTTTTTACTCAATAGTTAAAAAGAGGTCCTTTGAACCTCTTTCTTTCAACATTTAGATTGCAACCTGTTAAGGACGTACTTTTATTTATATTTAATATAATTTTGTTACTTTTTTTAAAAAAGTTAACTTTAGGATGTTTCATTTTCAATCCACACTTTTCTAAATAATTTACTTTAGATGTCTGCCTCAAATGCAATTGTGCCCTATTCTATTTGGAATCATTTAACCTAAAATTCTTTTTTAATCAAATCACAAAAAATTCTTCATTTTTTGCTCAATATCATATTATCTTTTCTTATACTTTCTCCTTATACCTAATTCTATATATCTTTGTTAATAAAGGAGAACCTCTAGCTTCTCTCTAACTTTCCCCCTGATTTCCTCCACTTCTTCTTCCTTTATTATACTATCATCATTCTTTTTATGCTTTTTGATTCTTATTAGAATGTCCTTAGCTTTAGGTTCCTTCCTAACGTTTTGTACTAAGATTTTTAATCATGATTGATTCTCTCTCTTTGCCTTTTGTTTTAGCCTTCTCTTATTACTGAGGGTGTTATAGCCCTTTCTCTACCTTTTGTTTTCCCATCCCCACTCCAATTACAATTTATGGAACATTATTTTGAGTTGTCTCCCTCCCTACCATCCCACTTGTTTCATTTTCTAACTCAATATCCATTTCCCCTCCATTCTTTAACCAGGTTACTCCTAAACTAGAAAATTTTCTCCTTTTAGCCCCTCCCCTGACTAAGGCCTCACCTCCTTACTCCACTCAATGTCGTCTTCTTTATTTAGATTAAGGCAACTTAAGGCCACTTGTAGTGCCCTACCTCCACTAAACACGTATCTGTACATCCAAAGATGTTCGAATGCATATCCTGTGAAGGTAGTACGCTAACTAGAGTAATCACATCACTTATCATGGCATCATATTTAAACACGTATAAGATGATAACTAAACTCAATTCTGCATTTCGTTTCGTAAAACAAAATTTACATTGTAGCATTTTATGCACCATCCACTTAGATACAATATCGAAAAACTTATAAGAGTCTACAACTCTGTGTACAAAAAATGCTAAATGAGTAAGGAACTATTCAAAAACTCTATCTACTCTTCAGTCTCAACTAACTGACCTTTGAGCCATTTCTTGAGTCCAAAAGCAATACTAGGTTTCTTCTAAGTGGTTTTAGAAGCTACGTCTCCTCTCTCATACCTAAAAGTCAACGTTACAATTTTGGTGAGTTTTGTGAACTCAGTAAGTTATTAACCATCCTTAATGACTCACTCATATCACATAATACAACAGTTCATGTTCCAAAATTCATAGACAATTTATATCATCACATAATGCACATCATTTCACCAATTATAAAATAACATCAAAACCACTTTGTTCACTTAACGCACATATCTCAATCAGAATAATTCTAACAACTCATTTCATTCATTCAAAATATAAATATTAAATGTATATGCAATGCACATGTGACTCACATTTAATTATTATGTTATTATGTCCAAGTTCCTATAACTGCCTTGTATCCATTATGGATACGGAGCTCATTAATAACTGTCCTATATTTGTTGGGGATACTGGGCTCATTATACATAGTGAGCTGGAGGCTCTTACTACATTATAAGCTTTAAGCTCTTTTTGGTGGCTACTCCGATCATAACTACCTTTATCTTTCCGTGCATAACATGAAATGAAATGCATCATGTCACAAATATTCAATCAATAACTTGTATTCAATTTCACATTCATAATCACATTTTTCATCGGACCTAAGTTCAAAATTAAAAAATTAAGTTGAGAACACTTATTTCTATCAAATTCACATACAATGAGCACTTCCAATCGATATTATTATGCATCAAACACCTCAGACTATTCTTGACTAGGATCATTTACAATCACATTTTCATTAGTTAAATAATTGAATTTAAGAAAATACAAAAAATTTTAGTGAGTACATCTAGGTTACTCACTATATGCTCCAGATAGTTATTGCCTCGATGTCCTGAAAATGTATAGATGTTGTTGATCTATTTGTGCTTCTATATCATGTAACACATACATATTTACAAATTACTAATTTTCACTTTAATACTCACTTATACACATACGTATATGTGTTATATATGATGCATGCACAATGGCAATCTCGACTATATTTCCTTAACTCACATCTCTTAGTCATTTAACATCATCATTCAATCATTCTTTAATACTTAATACACTTTACTCACTTTAATCACCTATTCCATCCTCAATTAGGTTGATTATAGGCTTCATTCAAGCCTAAGTGCCTATTTGGATGGGCTTATATTAGTAGAGCTTTTCTGAGAAGAGCTTTTTTGAAAAGCTCCAAATTTGAGCTTCTTGAAAAGCTATATTTTAGCTTCTAAAAAGCCATTTCTATTTAAAAAGTGCTTTTAGATTTTATTTTCAAACACTCATTTTTCTTAAAAATAGTTTTTGCTGTGGAAAAAAGTGGTTATTTACTCTCCAAAAGCTCAACCAAATAGACGTTAAATACATTATAAGGAAATACTTCAACATTAGTTAATTCAAACATCACTCAAAAGACAACATTTCTTCCTTTATACTTGCCCACGATCGTGGTGGTCCTTCCCATGATTGTTATAGAAGCTCATAAGACTGGCCATGATTGTGGGGATTTCTCCACGATCATGACAGAACCATATTTTTTCCAGGCCACGATCGTGGGGTTAGGGCTACGTATCATTCCCTGCATTTCTTTCCTTTATTCACATAAATTTAACATGTGTCTTAACATCAATTTCACTCCAAATTTTCTAGTATTCACATCCATTCATGTAACTTTATTACATGCTATCCATAAAATTCTAGTCATTTGATTCGTAATCATTCACTTAACCTTATTTGTTCATGAAATCCTATCATACATGCATTTCTAACATTCTCATTACTATATTCAAGATATCTCATGCAAAGTTAATCATTTTTACTTCATTTGCCTCTTCATTCTCACCTCATTTCTATATCAATATCAAGCATAAAGTATTTAATAACTTAAGGTTCATTAATCATATGAAAAAATAGAAATTATGATCTTCATTTTCTATTATACTAAATCCTTGCTCCTTCTCATTTCAAGAGCATTCCTAAACATTTTCTTAAACATAATTTCGTATTTCATTATTCCCTTCCATCGCAATGTAATTCATTGACAAAATAGCCTATATGCTTAATTTTCATATTCTCAAAATAAGAACACAACATATACATTCATTCATCAATTCTATACATTGATCATCAACATAGTACTATGACATAAAATACTTCTTTTCATTTATCAATTTTCAACTCTCATTCCACCACCAGTTTTATTATTGATCATCTCAAAAATCGCCTCTAATACATCTCATAATTTACCCCTCATCATAACACAAAAGAAAAATATAACCCTACTTACTTCCTTATCCATGTATCATCATATTTTAACTTCTTCATAACCATTCATCCTTTACACTATCATCATAAAAATGCTTTTTGTTACACAATTCATGGATAGAATTAATACACTAAAAAAATAGAACATAAACCTCTTTATTTTACACCCACATTAAAGCATATATATATATATATATATATATATATATATATATATAACTCCATGACCCTAATTATTCAAATCTCAATTCATTCATCATAGGTGGTTCATTTATAGCTACCCATGAAGATTAATATGCTAATTACTTGATTTACTCTAAGCTTCTTCAAAATCTCCATAAAACTCTAATTCTTCATGCTCACGATCATTAATATGGAGTTGGGGGTAAGTTAGGTTTTCTTGTGGCACGATAATGAATACAAAAAAATAAAGGTAAAAAGTGAAAGATGAGAGCACGTTTCAATGTTGATGTTTGGAGAGAAGAGTGTCATAGATGAAGAACAACGAAGAAGATGAAAGAGAGAGGTTAACAAAGAAATGAGAGTGTTCAGCCAAAATAAGAGCAAAATTAAAGTTGTCTCTTACAAGGATAAGTGTAACGAGGGTGAGGTATGTGGAAAGTGGCATGAAATTTGTCACTTGCCACATGTCTCATTCTTATGGCTTCACTTGGACCCTTTTTAATAACTAGTCCATTTGTTTCCAATTTCTAATCCAATTGTCTCCCAATTTTCTATAACACTTGTCATTAAATCCTATAGTCACTTATCAATAATTTCTATTGCTATTTGACACTTATTTCTACTACCATTCATCTATTGTCATATCACTTGGCATTTTTCTAGTCCAAAAATACCCATAAATTTAAAAAATATTCCAAAATTTACCAAAAATTTTAAATCAATATTTATACTCACCGAGTCAATTTTCAAGACATATAATCCACAATTCACATCTTAATCATACTAAAATCATTTATACCTGGAAAATGTCAAATGAGTGCATGTACAATAATTGGAACATGCATAAAGTTTAATATTCATTCGTGCGTATGCTATGTTATGCATGAGCATGAAATGCACTTTCTAATTTCTCAGTAATGTCTCATGTATAGTATTTTAGGGTTCTAATCCTTTCCATGGGAAAACGGGATGCTGCACTGCTATTAGTTCTTCACATACTTTGTAGCACTTGGTTGACAAATATTCTCCAACAATAGTTTTGAATGCAGAGTCAACTTGGAAGCAAGTATTCAGGGATCCATCTTCTTTGTCAGTCCACTGATATCCCCTTTATAGAAATTGAATAATTGGTGGCCTATAACATAGAAGTTCTTTAAAAGGGAGCAAAGTTATAGGCAACTATATTTATGGGATACTTCTTCAAAGAGTACCAGCACTCTCGAAGGTTCAAGCTTGGGCTATACAGCAATGGAAGAGTAATGGCCTTAAGGAGGTTCTCTTAAATGAAGATAACCTCTTCATTTTCTTCTTTAACTCCATATATTGAATCAAAAGATCCTTAATCTTGGTCCATAGTACTTGGCTAGTACACCTATTTTTCTCCAATTCTCAAAGCTTGGATTGCCTTTTGAAACTATAAAAGAGACTCATTCTCCATTATAGATTAAACTCCATAACATTTTTTTAGAATAATGGAAAGGACTAAGCCACTATTCAAGATATCTTAGGTATCATATCTATATGGGCGAGCAAACTGCTACAAGAAAGAGGGGTTAATTATACAAGAATCTATGTGATGGTTAAACTATTAATGGACTTAGCAGACGGTACTCATGTACTCAGGTTTAGAGAAGATATATCCTTAGTGGAGGGTATAATTAGAGTCTCACATGCTTGGAAATCTACGAATGCTAAGCATAGTAAGGTGTGGAAGCTTATAAGAAGAAAATTTAAACATGGTGATTATGAAGAACTGATGGAAGCCTATCCCTTGATCACTAAAAGATACTCATTAAGGTCATCATAGCTTGTAACTCTCTTGTTGAAAAGTCTAAAAAGTTGGATCCTACCACCAGCATTAAAGGCTAGAGCTTTGGAAATTTAACCTCTTTATCAAAGTTATGAACTCAAGCAAAGTCTCTATGTGAAACTTATCCTAGAAGATCGAATTTTAGCTTACTCTAATGCAACTCCTAAACTGCTTGACAAGGACTTGGATTATGATTCCTTCAGTAAAGTAAGCAAGAGGAGATCTAGAAGGAAGAATAACAGCTTGATAAGCCTCTTAAAATACCAATGTCATTTGTTTCTAAGAAAGTTAGGGACATAAATTTCCTAAAAAGAATAACAAGCCCTTATGGACTTTATGCTTAAATTAAAACTAATATTTATTGTATTTAGAATAAAAAATCATATTTGTTAAGTGTAAGAGTTTAGGTTTTATAGATAAAGATTGGAACATTGTATCCAATCACCTCTACCATCTCTGTAAAAGAATTATTCTAGCTTTAAACATTGACTACATAGTGGTTTCTTTGCTACTTCCATATAATAGTTCATGCATCTAAATATTATCTTGCTACAACAAAATGTCAAGTTCCTTATTACCTTAGTAATAAATGCATATTTGATTATAATTATCACCCATATTTAACATGTTGTTTAATATTTCATAGTTTTTTTCTATATTTGGTATTTAATTTTTTCTAAATGCATTTATAGGTTATAATTGTCTTCATAGACAAAAAGGAGAAGAATTTACCTTAAAAAAATATGGTATAGTACGAAGATTTGAAGTAACTAAAGACCTATACGACCGTGTATAGTGACAATATAAGTCTTTATAAGCATTTGAAGATTGAAGAATTAGATTTCCAATTCTGTAGAGTCACATGCCCATGTATCTTAATATACACAGTGGTGTATATTGCCTGTGTAAATATCTGTGCATTTTTGAAATTATGGATTTAGGTGTTTTTGAATATACACATTCTCCTACACACTCAAGTAAGTGCCAGTGTATATACCAAAAACCCTAAATTTTACTATAAAAGGACATGAGTAAAGGCAAATTGAGGACAATCAAATTATTAAGAAGTTTTAGCTCACAGAAATATTCAAAGGTGAATTTTTGATCAAGGGATGAGGAAAACACGAAGTAAACATTAAGAGATCAATAGAAAACTTCTTCTAATCCAAAGTTGTAGGAAGATTCGTTAGAAGAAAAGGAGAGATTTGGAATTATGATTTCTTTGTTTTCTAGTTTCTCTTCCACATGTTTTTTACTAATTTTGTTTTCTATGATTAGTACCTAAACATGTTTAATGTCTAGGTTTGATGAACCCTAGCATATGATAACAATATGTTTTAATCTTTTACTTAATACAATTATATTGATTGATTTATTACAATTCAATTGTGCATTTTATTCTTGGTTCTATTATAGCCAAAATATTAATGCATGATTTGATTTCATATGATTCAAATTGAGAAATCTTCTCATATGATTATATCTATCATAATTGGAAGGAGTTGCATGCAAACCTAAAGATAGGCCGACATAAATCCTTTATATTAGGGTTAAACCTAATAGTGGAATTCATAAATCAATAATACAATCTTAGAGGTTAACTAGAAAGACTTTTGTTAATCAACTAATGGATTAGTTGATAATATTCTTGAGAGAGTTATTATCATAAGATAGGAATTTCCATTGTCTAATAATCAATAATATAATTAGATGATAAAAGAATAATATTTAATTATTTTTAGGGGGATTCATCACCTAGACATTACTATTTGATATTGATTTTTCTAAGTTCCTCTGTCATGTGTTCATTATTATGTAATCTTATTTTACTTATTTTTTAGTTTAATTTTTATTAAAAACAAAATTTGATTCATAGGTTAGATAATAGAAAAAGGGTAATTACTAGTACTTACTGTCTTCATGGGATCAACTTATACTTGCTTGTGCTAGCTACAGCTATGTCATGCACTTATGATAAATTTATTATTGACCTTAACCCTTTTCAATCAAGTCTTTAATGTCATTGCCAAGGACAATAATAAAAGGAACACGTAGGTTTTATTAAGCTAACCATTATTTTTGTATTTTACTTTATTTTATTTTTCTTGTATCTCACTTTATTTTTGGCTTACTTATTTAATTATCTTTTGAACTTCTCTAAACTGACTTTGAGTTTTTGACTTATTGTTAGGATTTACAATTCATTGTCATAGCCACAACTCACAATGGAAGGATGGAATGGACAATACTCTTACATGAGCAATAAAGTGTCATCGCCTATGATAACATCACCATATTGGAAAGAAAGGTTTGATGACCTGTTTTCCTAAAGCTTAACCAAATTCCATACTATATTGCAACATTTATGGGAGTAACCATTACAATCATGAATGTCAGGCACAAAATTACATGTGGAAGCAACCAAGCATACACAACATGCCTTAAAATGAATCATATAAGAATATTTATAATTCAGATGGGAGCATCTGTTACGCTTATGGATGGAATGATTATGATCCAAATAAATATTTACAACAATAAACACCTCAAGTTAAGAAGCTAACTATAGAGGATGTGATGGTCAAATTTATTGAAGAATCAAATATGAGCCATCAAAGAACAAAGGCTAATGTTAACTTGGTGAATCGGGTTAGTCAGTTGGCAAGAACTTATCTAACAGGCTACAAGGGAGTGTGCCTAGTCCTACTAAAAAAGATACTAATAAACGTACAATCGCAATCACCATTAGGAGTGTAAATGAGCTTCAGAATTAGAGGATAAAGTAGAAGAGGAAAACTCTGTCTAAGAAATAGAAGCAAAGAAGTGGTAAGAGGTAACTGAAGAATAAGACCATTCAAAAACCTTTGTTTAGGAAGAAAAGGAAAAAGAATGGACAAAGGTGGCTGATAAAGAACTAATGGAGGAACCAAATAAAAAAACTACTGATGATTCATTAATAGCCACCTTAAGTTTGGAGGGTCCCCATTTCTGGGTAAAAAAACTGCTTGTATCAACCAAAGAGTCAAGGAGTTTTGTTATCCCTTATTTTAGTAACAGTTTGTCATCAAAAAGGGCATTATTGTGTTTAATTCGATTTATGAATTTGATCAACTATGTCATTTTTATTTTCTTGAAACATGTGGCTTATTTATAGTCTACTAAAATGCCTTAAGCAGAAACGAGTGGAAGCAAGCCACTCATTATAGACCTAGGATGATGGTAAAATCTATAAGGTACATCGAGCTAACGACATTAAACAAACGTTACATAGGAGTCAACCCATAAATTAGGATTGGTTTCACTTTAAATTATAATTTATGTTGTTTCAATTTTTTTTGTTAGTATGGGACATTATTTCATGTTACTTGATTTTATTTTTATTTTCGTCTTCGAATTTTGTTTATTTATTGTTATTTTTATTTTCATTTATATTGTATCCTGTTTTCTTTATATTTTATAGAGATTAGTATCTAGTATTAGATGGTCAATCCCAAATTTATAGAAATCAAAATAAAAAAATCCTTATTACTCAGGGAAGTACCAAATTTCTTCATTTTCTCTCTTTTTATTTTGATGTGCTTTTATTGTTTACATTCAGGACAACGTACAATTTTAAGTCTAGGAAAGGGGGATGATAATTTTCTTACGGTGATTACAATCTTTGTTATTAAATCTTATTAATTGATATCCAGAATTAGTTAAAATATGTCTATAAATGCTTTATTTCATTATTCATTATTGATTTGAATTAGCATGCAAAAGGATGATAGTTAGAATAAACTCACTTTTATAAGTCATATTGTTAGTAGTCATTGAAATAACCAAGTTTGTTGAAAATCGCATATTGTTTACAAACATAATTTTCTTAGGCTTATTATAATCTTTATTATCAAATCTTACTAACTGATATCTAGAATTAGTTAAATTATGTCCATAAATTCTTTTTTTCATTATTCATTGTTGATTTGAATTAGTATGCAAAAGGATGATAGTTAGAATAAACTTACTATTATAAGTCATATTGTTAGTAATCATTGAAAAAGTCCAGTTGAATGAAAATTGCGTATTGTTTACACACATACTACAACAAAATTAGTAATTAGCGATAGAAAATTATCAAGGAAAAATCATGTTTTGTTGGTAAAATTTTTGGAAAAATTTTCATCTTGCGACGGAAAAATATCCATCGGTAAACATAAAAGGAAATTATCATGGCAAATTTTTGAATGGAATATAGCATCGATAGACAATTCTTGTTAATAAAGAAGGCGGGAATGCTTGAAGAAATAAATATGATTTGGGCTAATCACTAGAATTAATTTCCGTGGGTAAATTTTGTCGATAAACTCCTTCATTAAATTTTAGAGGTAAACATCACCGTTTTTATTAGAGTGGTGCTCTAAAGGCAATCACCTTTAGCACTTTTGTACATTCTTTATTTTGATTAATAAAGTGGAAGGAATTTTTCATTAGTTTGATATTCTTCTTTTATATGAATTGATGTTGATATTAAATCAAATTAGTGAAGTCCATGATACAAAACATGGAATGAATGAAATCATAATGAGATCATGACAATGAGATTCCTATCATGTGCAATTATGTTAGTAGCTAAATAATCTCTAGGCATAGGATTAATAAGACAAGACATTATTAATCCAAATAGATTAGCATATATTATACTTCTTCATTTGATCAAGCAATGGATCTCATAAACTGTAAACATGAAATGTTTAGAGTTAACATGTGGACACTTACTAAGGGTAGTAAATACATCAGATGACCCGCTATGAGATTATCATAAAGATCATCTATCAAATATCAATGATTAATCTCATTATAGCAATGCTGCAAATATCCTAAGACTTGAGGTACTCAAGGATATCTTGGATATTAATCATATACTTTGACATCATTCCTTATTATGTCAAGACGAGGTCGCTCTTAGGGTGGTGATTGGGTACAACTATTAATATTCAAAGGTAATTGGGCAGGCAATAAAGGATTAACCACTTTTAATAGAATGAGATAATACCCATGACCTCTTATCGGGGTCATTACTTGGGAGTCTCTGGCCAGAGCAATTATATATCATGAAGAGAGTCTTTAATGACACGTAGAGTGATAGGATCCCAAGACAAGAACTAACATCACTTGGACTAGATGTGATGTAGTTAGTCTAGTGAAAGGTGACACATAGCCCATACTCTGAACCAAGTTGGGTATAGTATGGTGAAAGGACGAATTGCACGATAATTTTCTATGGAAAGGTTCATAGGTTGGATAATTAACTATTAAAGAGTTCATATGTTAATCCACGTATAGTCTAATAAATTGGCATCATGAAACCCTCCATGATTTGCTTGAATTAAAGGTTAATTCAAGTGCCTAAAATAACTGAGAACTTAAGGGTCATATGTATAAAGATTGGATGAAAAACAACTGTGTATGACCTAATTTAAGCAGGCCACGGTCGTGACTCATAGGGCCTTGATCGTGACCAAAGGCGAGCCTATTTTTAAAAGGGCCACAATCGTGATAGAGGGCACGAAATGGTATATAAGTGAGTTTTTCTCTCATGTACACAAGCTTCTTTCACTTTTTCCTCACTCAAATGATAAAGAATGGGTTCTAGAAGAGTTCTAGAGTGAGAATGAGGTGTCTTGAGTTTTGTTCTTGCAATTCATGCAATTGTTGCATGAATCAAAGTGCATGCAACAAGATTCTTGACCTATCTTCCATCATCTTGAGCACTCTTAAGCATCTACTAGAACTCATCTAGTTTGGTGCTGAAATAACCCTTAAACAATGTTTCTTTTTCCATCTTTGTTTGTTCTTTGGGATCAAGGAAGGGTTTGGTGTTTGCAACAACCCAAAAAAGGAGAAGAAATAAGAAAGGAGGAGATACACAAGGTAAAAAGTTTATATTTCATATTCCCTTATACATATCTATGCATACATGTAATGATCTTATGGTTTTTGGGGTTGTCTATGCAAACATGGCAAACCCAATGGCGGTATCAGAGCAAATCTATGCAAGTGTTAGATGATGTATTGAACATGTGCAAAGTGCTTACATGTTATGACTGGCTTGGACGTTGAATTAGAAAATTTTGTGTAAATTTTAGAAAATTTTTTTCTTGTTTTCTTTCTCATAAATGTTTAAAAGATGTTATATTATGTTTATGTAGAAGGAAATTTCAATTTGATGTCATTTGCTATTTTATTTTGAATTTATATCCAAACTATTCATATGTTGATGTCTGGAATTTTCTGGAAAACTGATTGCATATGCTGATTTTAAAAATTTTCGTAATAATTCTTTTTAAAAAATTATGCTTTTCTTTCACAAAAAATGCTTATAAGGTATTATATTATGTTTATGTAAAAGGAAAATGCAATTTAATGTCATTTCCTATTTTATTATGAATTAATTTTCAGCTTGATACACGTATGAGGTTCTGGAAATTCTGAAAATATGATGAACATGCATGCATGAAATTTCCATATTAATTTTTATAAAACAAATTTTATAAATTTTATGTATGCACATGCAAGATGAGAAGTTTCCACATGTATGAGATGCATGACACTTGTTAAACTGATTATCTTAAGCATGCATGATGAAATGTGTGACTTGTGTTAAATGTAATGTGATAAGTGTCATACACAAGTGATGTGCTGTATTTTTACTATTTATTAATAAATAATTCCTAAGAATTAGGTTTTGGAATTTTTTATTAGACATATTTAGAATGTATAGAAAAGTTAGGAATTTTTCCAGAATTAATTGAATTTGATTCAATTAATAAATAAAGTCAAAGTCAACATTGGTAAACCTTTTGAAAGTTGATGGAGTTGATTTAGTGACTTATAATGTATGTATTTCGTTTATGAGACCTAAATAAGATTCTTATGTAACAGGATGTATATTATTTTGATGGAAATAACATGTTGAATGAGTGTGCTTGAAATTAGGGTTTTGGAAATTTTCTGAACATCGAATTGGTCTCTTTTGTGTCTAATAGGTTAACTTATTTATCTTGACGATTTTGTCCATCAAGATAATTTTTGCATGTACCAAAATTGTTTAGGTAAATTTTAGATGACCTAGGGATATTATAGAAGACTAATTGGTGTATGGGAATTTTTTGAAACCCTAGGGATTAATTTAGAATTAATCCAAGTAGAGCATAGCATTTCTAGTGTGACTATAGAAAGCCATAAACACAAAGATTAAAGTGTTTAATTTAGACGTCATAATAATTGGATTTTAGGGTTCCTAATCAAATCACATTTATAATTTGAATTAGCCAAGAATAATACTGGTACCCGATTAGGTTTAAGAGTTAAATTGAATCATGAACTTTAGATACATAGTCAAGTCACAACCTAAATTAAACCTCCTTTGTGTGATACATGCATTTGTTGCATTTTAAGGTTACTTATAGACATAGGCTCAATTCAGTTGAGTTATCCATAACCTAAATGTATATATATGATATACATATTCAAGATCAACCAAGTATTGATGAGACCAAAGGACAAAGCCCTCAAATGAAATATTAGAACTTACACCTTCCATTGATATAGCAAGAACCAGAGTTCTTTTAAAGTTGGGTTGTTGGGCAAACCCAAGCCCACTCTGCACAAATATGTTCAAACCATGGAAATAAGATTTTCTGATTAATGGGTTGGTCCTAACTAGAAGCGTTGATTTCTTAGGCAAACCTAAAGTCAATGCGAATAGGGGCGAAGTTGGGTTATATATATGGGATGTTGACAAATCAAAAGTTGATGACCTAATGAGCGTGCTAAATCGACAATTGATGGCACAAGTCGATAGTTGCATAATTGAATGCAATTGGTATGAATGGTATCTGCAGATTGACATAAGGTGGCTTGTTAGACAAACCCAAGGTCGTTTGTGGTGATATTGGATATCAACCTATTAAGAAAACTATAATTTTTCTTGAATTTGTAGTAAGGGCTATGGATTGGAATAAGAAAGTAGGACCAATATGTATGTGATTAAATCCCTTATCAATAAGCATTAAGTGTACATTCTAACTTTTCTCTCGTTCTTCTAGGTTATTGAATAACTACGATGTCTTCTAGTGTGATCTCTCGTTCTTCTAGGTTATTGAATCACTACAATGTCTTCTAGTGTGAACCTACACTCCTGTTAGATTCTAACAAACTTACAGGACCAAACTTCTTAGATTGGCTATAGAGTTTGAGAATTGTTCTCGAATATGAGAAACTGGGAAATGTCCTAGACAAATCACTTCCCGACCCCCTACTGTCAATGCATCTAATGAAGATTAGAGAGCTTAAAAAAAGCTACTAGATGATAGTGAGTTAGCTAGCTATATAATACTGGCCCCTATGTCACTAAAACTACAAAAGTAGCTTGAGGCTATGGATTCTCATACCATATTCTACCATCTGAGAGAACTATTTGATGAACAAGCTCGGTCTGAAAGGTTTGAGACCTCAAGGTTGCTTTTCTGTTTTAAGATGGCTGAGGGATCATCTCCAATGCGGTATGCATTGAAGATGAATGGATATATTAAGAGATTAGACAATTTGGACTTCATTATAGATCATGAATTAAGTATAGACTTAATTCTGACTGATTTGAGCGATAGTTATTCACAGTTTGTATTTAACTATCGGATGAACTAAATATCCACAACAATACCTAAGTTGATTAATCTACTCAAAATAGCTAAGCAAACTATCAGGAAAAATAGTAAGGCAGTGATGCTGGTGGACTCTAGTTTTGGTTCTTGGAAGAAGAACCAAAAGAAGAAGAAGAAGAAGAAGTTCAAGAGGCCAGTGGTAAGTGTAGCCAAGAAGAAGGAAAAGGAGACAACACCAAAGGTAATATGCTTCCATTGCAACAAGGAAGGGCATTGGAAGAGAAATTGCAAAGCTTATCTGAAGTCACTAAGTAGAAGAAGGCATTAGATGCCCCACCATCTACTTCAGGTATGATGTTTGTCATTGAGGTAAATACTATTTATGATAATAACATTTGGGTATTAGATACCGGATGTAGTTCACACATACGTGTTGAGATGCAGGGTCTCAGGGATAGTAAACCTTTTAAGAAAGGAGAGATGGACCTACGTGTGGGAAATGGAGCAAGAGTTGCTACGTTAGCTGTAGGGACACATGTTTTGTATCTTCCTAGTAGGCTAGAGTTAATTTTGGAAAATTGCTATTATGTACCTATTGTGACTAAAAACATTGTTTCATGTCTTAATAAAGCGGGATTTCATTTAAATTTTTTAAGAAATGGTTGTTCAATTAAGTTGAATGAAATGTTGTATGGTGCTGCTACATTAAGCAATGGAATTTACATATTAGATATGTCCAATCCAATTTTAAATATCAATGACAATAAAAGACAAAAATAAGATAACCTAAAATCATCTTACTTATGGCATTGTCGACTTGGCCATATAATTGAGAAACGTATGATTAAGCTACATAAGAATGGTAACTTAGGGTCATTTGATTATGAATCATATGACAAATTTGAATCTTCCTTGTTAGGCAAGATGACTGAATTACCTTTTAAGGGAAAGGGTGAACAAATGAATGGATTATTAAACCTAATACATTCTGATGCATACGGTCCAATGTCCATTCATACTAGAGGTGGTTTTTTGTACTTGATTACTTTTTTCGATGCTTATTCACAATATGGGTATGTTTATCTAATGAGATATAAGTCTGAAGTATTTGAAATGTTCAAACAATTTAGACATGAAGTAGAGAAACGACTCGGTAGAAGTATTAAGGCACTTCGATCAGATCGAGGTGGTGAATACTTAAATGTGCAATTTCTAACTCATCTCAAAGATAATGGGATAGTATCCTAGTGGACTCCACCTTACACACCACAACATAATGATGTAGCTGAAAGGAGAAACCGAACCTTGTTAGACATGGTAAGGTCAATGATGGGCTTAGCGGATCTACCAAAATCTTTTTGGGGTTATGCACTCGAGACTACTATTTATGTGAAAAATAGAATCCCTTTAAAGGAATTTAAAGTTATTTCATATGATATGTGGACTAATAGAAGGCCCTATCTTTCACATGTGAAAGTTTGGGGTTTTCTGACTAATGTGAAGCGAATTCAATCAGACAAGCTAGACGGAAAATCTGATAAATGTCTGTTTATAAGATATCCTAAGGAAACAATTGGTTATTAGTTCTATAAAGCTTTATAAAAAAAAAGGTGTTTGTATCAAAGCATGTTGTCTTTTTAGAGAAAAAGTTTCTTCTAAGACAAGACAATGGGAAGAAAAGTTGAACTTGATGAAGTTCATGATGCTTAAACATACGTAAATCAATTACCTGAACCTGAAATTGTTGTTTATGGAGATGAGACAATAGTTAAACCTTTTGACATACAAAATGTTCATAGGTCAAGTAGGATATGTAATGTTCCAAAGAGATATGAATTTCTCATAAACGAACACAATGATGTATGGCTCATAGAGGACAATGAGCCTATAACCTATGAAGAGACTCTGAAGAGTTTAGAATCTGAAAAATGGCTTCAAACCATAAAGTCTAAAATGGATTCCATGTATGAAAACCAAGTATGGCCTTTGGTTGGCCCACCTGAAGGATTAAAACCCATAGGGTGTAGGTGGATTTTTAAGGAAAAAATCGACATGGAAGGTAATGTGATTACCTATAAAGTGAGGCTAGTAGTTAAAGGTTATCATTAAAGACAAAGAGTTAACTATGACGAGACATTTAGCCCCATAGTTATGCTTAAATCTAGTAGAATACTTTTAGCCATTGCCACTTGTTATGCTTATGAAATATGGCAAGTGGATGTGAAGACAGTTTTCCTAAATGGAAACCTTGTTAAGGATGTATATATGATAGAACATAAGGGCTTTGCATTTAGATATGGCAGAAAGGCATGTAAGCTCCAGAAATCCATTTATGGATTAAAGCAAGCATCTAGGAGTTGGAACATCCGATTTGATAAGACAATCAAAGGGTTTGGTTTCTCTCAAAATCCTAATGAACCATATGTGTACAAGAAGGTTAGTGGGAGTGCTATCATATTCCTTATGTTACATATGGATGACATATTACTAATAGGAAATGATATCTCAAGTTTGTAATTAGTCAAAGTTTGGTTGTCCTAGAATTTTTCCATGAAAGACCATAGAAAAGCAACTTATATATTAGGAATAAAGATCTATAGAGATAGATCAAAGAAGTTGCTAGGTCTTTTACAATCAATATACATAGACAAGGTACTGAATAGGTTTAACATGGAGTAGTCCAAGAGATGGTTTCTTCTTATAACTCATGGGATAAAACTCTCAAAATCTATGTGTCCCAAGATGCAAGATGAGAGGACTTGTATGAGTGTGATCCCGTATAGTTCGGCAGTAGGATCAATCATGTATGCTATATTATGTACAAGACCTGATATATGGTATGCTCTAAGTGTTACGGGCAGATATCTATCGGATCCTAGTGAGGGTCACTGGGTGGCTGTCAAGAATATCCTAAAGCACTTGAGAAGGACTAAGGATGTATTTTTTATATATAAAAATGGAGATCTTGTAACGAGCGAGCATACAGATGCCAGTTTTCAATCTGACCAGGATGACTGTAGATCCCAGTCAGGTTATTTTTTCACACTAAATGATGGATCAGTTAGTCGGAAGAGTTCCAAAGAAGAGTCGACTACAGATTCGACAACCTCGTTAGAGTACATTGCAACTGCGGAAGTGGAAAAGGAAGCTGCTTGGATCGAGAAGTTCATCATGGAACTTGGAGTGGTTCCTAATATAGTGGACTTAATATTATTGTACCGTGACAACAATGGGGCTATTGTTCAAGCCAAGGAACTAAGGTCTCATCAGAGGTCTAAGCACGTACATGAGACATATCACCTAATTAGGGGGATCATTAATAGAGGTGATGTGAAGATTGAGAGAGTCCCTACAGTTCAGTACATCGTTGATCCTTTGACTAAGCCACTTCCTTAAACAAAAATTGATTCTTGTGTACTCGCCTACAGTATTAGATATAAAGGCGATTGGCTTTAGTTCAAATGAGAGATTGTTAGAGTAGTACTCTAAAGGTAATCACCTGTACTCTAAAGGTAATCACCTTTAGCACTTTTGTACAAACTTTATTTTAATTAATAAAGTGAAAGCAATTTTTCATTAATTTGATATTCTTCTTTTATATAAATTGATGTTGATATTAAATAGAATTAATGAAGTCCATTATACAAAATATAGCATGAAGGAAATCATGATCAGATCATGATGATGAGATTCCTATCATGTGCAGTTCTGTTAGTATCTAAATAATCCCTAGTCATAGGATTAATAAGATAGGATGTTATTAATCCAGATGGACTAGCATATGTTATACTTCTTGATTTGATCAAGCAGTGGATCTTATAAACTGTAAATATGAGATGTTTAGAGGTAACATGTGAATGCTTACTAAGGGTAGTAAGTACAATAGATGACCCGCTATGAGAATATCATATAGATGATCTATCGAATGTCAATGATTAATCTCATCGTAGCAACGACACAAATATCCTAAGACTAGAGGTACTCAAGGATATCTTGGATACTAATCTTGTACTTTGATATCATTCCTTATTACCTCAAGACAAGGTTACTCTTAGGGTGGTGATTAGGTACAGATATTATTATTCGAAAGTAATTGGGTAGCCAATAAGGGATTCACGACTTCTAATAGAAGGAGATGATGCCCATGGCCTATTATTAAGTTCATTACTTCAGAGTCTCTAGCCAAAGCTATGTGTCATAAAGAGAGCCTTCAATGACACATAGAGTAATGAGATCCCAATATAAGAACTAACATCACTTGAACTAGATGTGACATAGTCAGTCTAGTGGCAGTTGACAAATAGCCCATACTCCGAACCAAGTGGGGTATAATATGGTGAAAGGACAAATTGCATGGTAATTATCTATAGAAAGGTTCATAAGTTAGATAATTAACTATTGAAGAGTTCATGTGTTAATCCATTTATATTCCAATAAATTGGCATCACAAACCCTTCATGATTTGCTTAAATAAAAGGCTCATTCAAGTGCCTAAAATAACTAGGAACCTAAGGGTTACGTGTATAAAATATTGGATAAAAAACAAGTGAGTATAGCCTAATTTAAGCAAGCCACAACCGTGACTTGTAGGGCCACAATCGTGGCCAAAGGCGAACCTATTTTCAAAAGGGCTATAATCGTGACAGAGGGTATGTCATGGTATATAAATGAGTTCTTCATTCATATACATGAGCTTCCTTCACTTCTTACACACTCAAATGATAGAGAAAGGGTTCTAGGAGAGTTCTAGAGTGAGAGTGAGGTGTCTTGAGTTTTTTTCTTGTAATTCATGTGATTTTTACATGAATCAAAGTGTATGTAATAAGATTCTTGACCTATCTTCCATCATCTTGAGCACTCTTAAGCATCTACTAGAAATCATCTAGTTCGGTGCTCAAATAACCCCTAAACATTGTTTCTTTTTCCATATTTGTGTGTTCTTAGAGATCACGGAAGGGTTTGGTGTTTGCAACAACCCAAACAATGAGAAGAAACAAGAAAGGAGGAGATACACAAGGTAAAATGTTTATATTTCATGTTCTCTTATACATATCTATGCATGCATGTAATGATCTTATGGTTTTTGGGGTTATCATGGTATCGAACTCTTGATTCTGAAACTTTAGCTACATCCACATGTAAGTGATGTATATGCAACCATAGCTAATCCAACAGTTTTCTTTGTCTTCAACGTTTTTGACAAAACGAAAACGACGTTGTTCAGTTTAACACCAAACGACATCATTTTCTTTTAACCTAAAACTACCACAGCCCCCCTTTTCCCTTCTCCATCACATTTGCCGAATTATTTTTTCTCTCTTCTATATTTCATCTTTGTCTTCACCATTTCCATCCTCTCTGTGCCTACTGAAGTCCCACTGTCCTTTTCATCCCACTGAACATCCTTGGTGTCCCAACGTCCTCATCTCTATCGCTACCAAAGTCCCCCCTCCTCTGTCTCTCTTGCCATCGTACGTCCTTATCATCCTCGTCACTTCTATTCAAGTACTGCTACTGAATCTTATTAACACACAACTCAAAGACACAATGGCCACATATCTATTTAATAATAAAATGATACATACTTTTTATCATTTGAATTTTATCCTCATATTTTCTTAGAGATTCAAGTCAAGAATTATATTCATATTCATGCCGCAGTTCAAACTCCACAAGATCTAGCAAAAAGCTTGCAAAGTTGAAATCCAATGTTATGTGATGTTGTTTGGAGCATTTACGAGTTCACTGGAATAGAATAGTGATGAGCTCCTAATCAATCCCTTGGACTTTTCCTTCGCTAGAAACAAAATAAGTAAAGTTCGCATCATCTTTTGCTCTGTTTCCGTGTTTTGCAGTAAGAGTTTGATCTTTGTTACAACAACTAGTTTTCCCAGTGATTTAAACCTTTGTTATGCTAAGCTCTTGGAGATCGAATCAAAGAATTCCAAGAATTGCACTATAGGGTGCAACCTCGGGTCGTTCACTTAACCGGAACCTAAACAATTGAATCTAAATTAACCTA
>JAOSBN010144081.1:0-25398 GCA_027563595.1 Erythroxylum suave | reverse complement strand
TATCTTTTTGTGCCAAATCAGTTTTTCATCATCTTTTGATATAAGACATGAAATATCTTGACTTTTCAAATTATCTAAGTTAATTTTATAGAGATTGTTTCGTCTCTTGGCAGAAAAGAATATGGACCTGTCCTTGTTTTTAACAAAACAAGAATTTTAATTAAAGGATACTTCAAAACTAGAATCACATAATCGACTTATACTGATTAGATTATGCTTTAAACCATTAACTAGCAGAACATTATCAATGGATGAAAAGGAATCTTTACCAATTTTGTCGATCCCAATTATATTTCCCTGCTAATTGTCTCCAAAAGTTACTAATCCTCCTTGCTTATGTTGGAGGTCTAGGAACATAGACCTTCTGCCCGTCATGTGTTGCAATCAACCACTGTCTAAGTACCATCGATGGTGGTTGTTTCTTCTGAGTAAGGAGATCTGCAGTATATATTATATCCTTCTTAGGTACCCATATTTTCTTAGGTCCTCTGGGGTTAGTCTTATAATTATTCTTTCAATAATAATAAGAATACTATTTCTTTTTCTTTCTATTAGGAACAAAATTCTTATTATGAAGACATTACTATTATGAATAGTATTTCTACCAGAAAAGCCTAAATCATTTTTATCATCTAGATGTCTATAACTTCCAATCATATCATTCATCCTTTTTGTACTTTCTGTAAATTTTGATAAATCTGCTGAAAGAATATTAATCCTTTGTTTTAGCTGATTAATCTCCTCATATCTATCTATAGTTACTTTCTTTTCATATCATCTACTTGTTTCTTAAGGCAGACGTTTTCTTCTTTTAAGAGTTTTGTGTTCTTAGAATTTTCAACAAATTTCTTTTTCAACAATTTATATTGTTTTAGAATAGCATGTGAATCTTCTAAAAATTCTAAATAGGCATGCTAAAGATCTTTAAAGTCAGAGATTACCTCATCATCACTTTCACCTTCAACTACCAAGCATATGTTTGCTTATTCTGATGATTCTGAGTTGTATTCATATTCAGACGAATCTGGATCTTCTCATGTTGCCATCATGTTCTTTTTGGTTTCTTGACTCCTCTTTTGTTTTCTTTTAAGCAAAGGACATTTAGACTTATAATGTCCTGGTTTATTACACTCATAGCAGACGATAGAGCTTTTCTCATTCTTCGAATCGTTTTTGCTAATCTTTTTGAAAGAGAAGTCTTTATTTCCCTTTGTTTTCTTTTTCTATATCCTTTTCTTGAAATGAAGGATAGTTTGTTTTCATCATCACTTGAATTTTGATCAGATTCACTGGCATCATCATTCTCGATTTCTTTGATCTTTAATGCTTTTAAAGACATACTTCTATTTTTTTGCATCTTTTGATTCTTCTGCTAGCCTTCAATGCAATAGATTTATCCCTTTTGGGTTTATCTTCCGCATCAAGCTTTACTTTATAGATTTTCAGTGAACCAAGCAATTCGCCTAGCTTTAGCTTGCTTAAGTCCTTGGCCTCTTGTATTGATGTTACTTTACGTCTCCATCTTTTTGGAAGACTTCTGAGGATCTTTTTGACATGATCTTGACTATCATAGATTCTTCCTAGAGTTGTAAGTCTATTAATAATTCTTTGGAATCATCCAAACATTTGATCAATAGACTCATCATCTTTCATCTTGAACAACTTATACTAATGAAGAAGAACACTAATCTTGGATTCTTTCACCTAGTTTGTGCCTTCTGTGTAATGGCTAACGTGTCCCACATTTCCTTTGCAGATTCGCATCTATAAACCTTATCATATTCACTTTTTCTTAGAGCACAACTTAAAAAGAACTTGACCTTTGAGTTTAATTGAATGCGAGCTTCCTTATCAGCTGACCATTGGTTATGAGAGATGCTTTTCCCTTCAAAGTCTGTTGGAATATATGGACCACTTTCAATGATATCCCGAAGATCAATGTGTATGGATTCTATGAAGAGCCACATCATGTCCTTCCAATAATGATAACCGTCACCATTGAATGCAGGGGGTCTTGAGACGGAGGCACCTTCAGCTATAAAAACATATGATTCAACCATGGATCTTTGTCCTCACTTTGTAACAGTGTTTCTTGGAAACTTGCGCTCTAATACCAACTGAAGTAAATCACTTGTTAATATGGAAATCACGTATAATATGTAAAATACACAAGAAGGGGGGTTGAATTGTGTTAAATCGTCTAAGATGGTAATCTTTAAATTCTTCTTGATTTTCTTGAAAAATTCAGACGAATGCAACAGTGGAAATAGTATCTATTCTTCTAACAACAAGAAATTAAAGAAATAAGGGTTAGAGAATATGACATAACGATTTATACTGGTTCACCTTTAACCTTTGGGCTACGTCAAGTCCTCAGAGTTTATCTGAGATTTCACTATCTCTTTCAACTTTACAAGTATTATTTATACTCTTCTAGAGCCTCTGCAGGTCTTTTTCACAAAATATTCTTTATTTGCTATTTTAGCCTCTTCCAGCTCTAGCCTTTTCACTTGAAAAGATATTGTTTGAGCTTTCTACACTCACGTTACAAGTGTTCTTGATCTCTTTTCTTCCTTCTTTCCACTCAGGATATTTTTACAGTATACTCACTTGATCACATAATTATTTTTTTATAAGTAAAGCAAGAGTAAGTAAAAGTCCTTTAGTCTATGACTACAACTGATATTTATAGTCTAATTCTCTAATGGTCTTTTTGAGAAAACTATTTGTAGAATCTTCAGAGATCTATTATTAGTTAAGTCTTGTAACCAACTCCAACTAAATAACTGACGTTGTAGATTATTCTTCAATTATATCATCTTGATTTAATTTGTATGCTTCGTCTGGTGTTTTCGCTTCGTCTTGTGTCTTCGTCTTGGTCATGTGACTTCGTCTTAGTCATGTGACTTCATCTTAGTCTTGTGACTTCGCTTCGTCACTTCATTTGGTCCATCTTAGACTTCGTCTTAGTTAGCTCTTGAATATCGTCTTGATTTGATGATTTGTGCTACTGACATTTATTTGCGCACTTAATAAACTCATCAAAACAATTCACACACTTCTTTTATTATTATTATTTGACTTTCATCAAAATCAATAGAAGAAGTGAAGTCTTCTTGACTTAACAACATTATTAATGTAATTTCTTTGATTAAAGTTTCCAAACAATGACTACAAATGATGAGAGATGATGGGTAGCAGTCCTTATTTTATGAAACATCTTCATTTTGTGAGAATAATGATATTGCCGTTCCAAATATGGATGAAAATTTTGTAAATCGGGGAAGGTTAAGGCGAAATGCATAAAAAATGATGAATTTGCTTCATTATCAAGTGGAATTATTTTACACTATGATTGATATGCAACTGTAAGAGCTCAACAAGCGCTTCAATGAGTTAAATACCAGGTTACTTATTTGTGTGGCATGCTTGAATCCAAATGACTCTTGTTATGCTTTTGATAAATAAAAATTGATTTAACTTGCTGAAGTTTATCCTTCTAATTTCTCTAAAGTAGAGCTTATTACTCTTAGTGATCAACTTGACAATTATATTGTTCATATGCAATCTGATAATCAATTTTTAATATTAAACAGGATTAGTGATCTTGCCAAGAAGCTAGTTGAAACAAAAAAGGATGTTGTGTACCCTTTGGTGTTTTTTCTTGTGAGATTAGCTTTGATTTGGCCTATTGCTACTGCATCGATGGAAAGAGTATTTTGTGCAATAAAGATGTTAACATATCGCTTACGCAATCGGATGGGAGATTCTTGGATGAATGACTATTTGATCACATATATTGAGAAAGATATCTTCAATAGTATTGACAATAAGAAAATTTTACAGTGATATCAAAATATGAAGACTCGTAGGAAACGATTATAATATATTATATACTTATATGTAAGAAGCTCAAGACATTGATGTAATTTTTTGTTTATCAAATATGCTAATATTTGTATCTTTTTCAGTAATATAAGAGTACTTTAAATATTTTGCCCCCACTCAAAAAAAAATTCTAAATCTGTCCCTCGAAGATGCTATAAAGTTGAAGAAGAAGAAGACTTTGGCAGAGTGCGATGATGGATGCTGTAAAGACATCACAGTGAAAGGTGACCATGACGATTGGCATTTTTTTTGTGTTAATAAAATCTGGTTTTTTATCTTACTACGATTAATAAATTATGTTAAATCAAATTAAAATTTATACTAATAACTTAATAATTTTAACAGTTAGTTTTTAAAAGTGGATCTATTGGATCACGCGACGCTTATGTAACATTGTGGGACGCACAATAATATTATAATGTTATTATTTTTGCAACGAACATCTAACAGAATACTGTCCCTAACTTCTTTGGGAATGTAATCATACCTTCGAAAAAATCTTTTTTAAATAGTAGAGGAATCAGTACTTTATTAAAAGTTAAACTAGTATCTAGAGTTTTTTTCCCTTAAGATTAATACCATAAAATATATGGTGTTTTATAGTTTTTAACCATTTTTAGTAGTCATATTAAATATACTATAAATTTATAGAAAACATAGATGATTTTTCATTTGATTTATAATAAAAACACCTACTTAGCTTCTCACAATAAATTATTACCTAAATTATCTTATTCAAAATTTGGCAATTTTAGGAATAAAGCATATGCTAACGCTTTAATAAGAGTAAATAAAAGAATAAGCTCTAATTATAAAATTAAAAGGGAATATTTTGAAGATATAAACTATGTTCCTATATCTTAATTGATATCGGCGTAAATGCACGAATGGTAAGCTAAAGTCAGTAAATGGAGTCTATTTTAATCGTAAAAAGTCATACAACAATGAGCAATCAAGGGGATTAATTTGCAAGTAAATGCAGAAAACGAACAGAGTGACTTGTATAATGCTTGACAGCTATAAACCGACATAGGAAAGTGACCTGTAAGCATTCCAAACATGAAAATCACAGTGAGGAATCAAGGAGACAAGATTTAGTGACTTCCCTGGGTCAGAAAAGAAGCAAACTTCTCAAGCAAAACCTTAGAGGTCTCAGAACGAGGATTGAACAAATGGAAACAATGATCTTCATCGTCAGTGTCAATCTTCACATTCCCTCCCCGCCCAGTCTTCTTCAACTCTGCATCGTAGAATCTTTTCCAGCAACAATTGTATGTCCAGATATTTTTGACCTTTTCCCATAAAGTTGAACTAACATTTAATTGTATTTTTCAGTTTTTCTATTACTTGTTGGCTAAGTTACATAATTTGATCCAGATAAAGATAATAAAATGACACAATAAATGATCTAAATCAATGGGTCAAAATTTGGCTGAAAAATGGATCCCAATTAGTATAGACTAGACCCATATCGGGTCTATGATGGGAAAGCTCGATATGGAAGCAATATATAAAGATTAAAGTCTTCTGGAGTTGCTGATATCATTCATAAACATAAGGATTCTTTGCCCCGTTAAGAAGGCTTATGCTTTGAGAAAACTGTGGACGTTGATCGCATCCCAATGAATGATTTCGGTGAAGAGGACAAAGATTTGCACTCATTTCAGCTTCGGAAAACCTATTTGAAGTTATAGATCAGAATACGTATCTAAGGTATTGTTACGTGTTACACATGGTATCAGAATGGTAACATGATCAGGGACAAATTCTGAAATTTTTTTAAGTGGGGGCAAATATTTAAAGTACTCTTATATTACTGGAAAAGATGCAAATATTTTTGCATTTGATAAACAAAAAATTACATCATTGTCTTGAGCTTCTTACATATAAGTATATAACCTATTACAATCGTTCCTTATAAGTCCTCATATTTTGATATCACTGTAAAATTTTCTCATTGTCAATACTATTGAAGATATCTTTCTCAATATATGTGATCAAACAGTTATTCATCCAAGAATCTCCCATTAGATTGTGTAAGTGATTTTTCACTATCTTCATTGCAGAAAATATTCTTTCCACCAATGCAATAGCAATAAGCAAAATCAAAGCTAATCTCACAAGTAAAAACATCAAAGGATACACAACATCCTTTTTTGTTTCAACTAGCTTCTTGGCAAGATCACTAATCCTATTTAATAACGAAAATTGATTATCATATTGAATATGAACAATATAGTTGTCAAGTTGATCACAAAGAGTAATAAGCTCTACTTTAGAGAAATCAAAAGGATAAAATTCAGAAAGTTGAATCAATTTTTGTTTATCAAAAGCATAAAAGAGTCATTTAGATTCAAATATGCCACATAAACAAGCAACTTGGTATTTACCTTATTGAAGTGATTGTTGAGCTCTTGAAGTTGCATATCAATCACAGTGTAAAATAATTCCACTTGATAATGATGCAAATTTGTCATTTTTTTGGCCTTTTTTCTTGACCTTCCTTGATGTACAAAATTTTCATCTATGTTTGGAGTGGCAATATCATGGTTCTCACAAAATGAAGATGTTTCATCAAATAAGGACTATCACCCATCATCCCTCATCATTTGTAGTCATTGTTTGGAAACTTTAATCAAAGAAATTGCATTGATAATGTCTTGATCCTTCCTTTGTAAGGCTTGAGATAATTCATTTATGATGCCCAAGATTTTTTTCATGAAATGCAAACTAAACACAAATTCATAAGATTGGATAGAATCAAGCAAAGCATATGCTTCACCTTTTTTCTTTGAATTTGTGCCCTCTTCCATAATGATCTCTAGAACATCAACTACGGAGTCAAACATCACAACTAAGCTTGATAATGATCCATAATGTGTGCGCCAATGTTTGTCATCTGGTCTTTGAAGAGAAGTTTCTTAATGTAAACCTTTACCACTTGAAAGTTCATCATTTTTCAGCCCTTCAATAATCTTACTGGCCACCGCTACATGTGCTAATTGCAATTGTTGAGCTAAATTATTTTCTTTTAAAATCAAAGTCTTCAAACCATTAATCGCTCCTTACATATTGCTAGCTCCATCGTAGCCTTGCCCACGTAAAGATGATATACTCAATCCATGCTTTGAAAAGAATTCATCTATTGCAAACTTTAGTGATAAAGAGGCGGTATCACTGATATGAATAATACCAATAAATCACTCAAGCACACATCCTTTTTCCTTCATATAATGTAAAATAATAGCCAATTGTTCTTTGATTGAGATATCACGAGACTTATCAATAAGGATAGAAAATAACCCACCTTTAAGATCATTAATAATGGCATTGGAGATTTCAATTACAACGGCTTTGACATTATCCTTTTGTATGTTAGGAGCAATGACTTTGAGATTTCTGCGGGCATTGTTTGAAAAAACATTATTGATAGCTTCATTATGGTCAGCCAAGTATTGTAAAAGTTGAATAAAATTACCATTATTACTAGAAGTCTCTAATTCGTCATGACCATGAGAAGCCAATCCTTGATGTAAAAGGAATTGAACATAATCCACTGATGCAGTGAGTTGGGTACGATAGTCCTTTCGAGCTTGGTTGGATAAATTAGCATAAGCAACTTGAGTACGTTGTTTTTTATTCATCAAATCTTGACATTTCATCCAAGCTATATTGCGAGAGCTATTAGGACCTCTATATGAATATGAAATCTGTCTTTTTTCTTCCAATTGTTAAATCTATCAGTAACAAAAGTATCACTACTTGCTTGACTTCCAATATCCGACTTAAAAAGATAGCAACATAAGCAAAATGATGCATCTTTTGTAACACTATACTCTAACTAATTGGTGTATTCTTTAAACCAATATGGAACATATCTGCGATTAATATTTCCAAGTTTTCTTTGAGGAAAATCATGCTCAAAAGGTTGACATGGACCCTTTAGCAAATAAGCTCTTCGTATTCTATCACAGTCATTAAGATGATAATCTGAAATTTTTTTCCGCAATCCTAGATTAGACTGAAGATCATCTAAATTGACTTCTAAATGAGGATGGTTTAAAGGGTTAGGGCTAGAATCCTTATTTGTAAGAGGTCTTTTGAGAAATTTGTCTATAACTGAAATCAAAGTTAAGTAATTAGAGAAGATATCATGATATACAAATAAAATTTGTACATAAGAACATGAAGAAAGAATAATATCGTTAGAAAAAAAGTTTGTTTAAGAACCAACAGCTGCATTATTATCAAAAAGAAAAAAAAAACTACATTTGCTAATCCATCATTGTTTTCAATTAATTAAAAATTTCATATTTGACATTTCTACAACCCCCATTTTATTTATTTTCCTTAACCACTAATTGTCTCATTACCCATTCATCAGTTCAAAAAATTTGTTATTTGCTCTCTTTCCCTTTTGTCTCTAAATTGGTGAGAATCATTGAATTTCTCCCTGTAACATCCCATACCTATGAGAAGGTTAAAATAGTAAATATGAGTGATTAATAAGACCTTAGAAAGGCATTTTCATGCTCATGCATAAAATGGTATACTCATACACGTGAATAGTGATATTTTTCTACACATGAAATTAATTGTATATGCATTCATGAATAATTTCGTGTATAATTGGATTGAATTGTGATTCATGGAAAACTGTGAATTTTTTAGAATTATGAATGTTTCTATATTGAAAATGGTATTGGTTAGTAGAATTGTGAGAATTATGAATTTCGGTGAACTTATTATAATTTATAGAGTATTGTGGAAAATAGGAAAGAGGAAGAGAAGAAATTAAATGAAGAATTGGAGATAGTTGGAATGTAAAGATGAGAGTTAGAGGAAGTTAGTTCAAAAGAAACTAAGTCAAAACTTAGACCTTAGGAAGATGAGAAGTGTACAGTTGCATGTATTATGTGTCAAAAGTTTGAGTAATTCGAAGAGTCAAAAAGGGGTTGGTATTTTTCTTAAGTTCTTTCCTTGTTATCATCATCTCCAAATTTCTTCTCATATACAGAGTTTTCCATCAAACACTAACCAATTTTTAGTTTTTCTTCTACCTTAAGAAAAACCAGAAGTTGGTTAGTGTTCATAGAGGAGTACGTGATTTTACATAAAATTAGAGCTTTAGGGATAATTGAAGATCTTGGAGTTTCTCAACAAGAAGGTAGTGAATAAATTCTTTAGAATTGGAGATTTTGAAATAAATTTGATGAGTTACTGTCATCTGCATGAACATGGCATTTTCATATAATTGTATTCTTAAACGCTGTGTTAAAGGGATGAAAATTTGGAGATATGGTATTATTTGGGTTTTAATAGATTATTAATAATTAGGTGTTGTGAAATGGTTCTTGGAGTTGAAATAGAAATAAAATGATATATAAGATTATTGTAGAGAGTTAGATATGAAAAGGTAATATGCTCTGTTTCTTCACTGAGCATGTATGAATACTTAGGTGTTTATATAAGAATTGATGAAGACTTAGAGATGTCTAGGAGCATAGATGTTTCATCTGTAAAGACGTATCATTTGTGTTTTATCATCTATGATTTATCGTCTATGGTTGACTTTCTTTGTTTATGTTGACCACGTATCGTCTGTATTCTATTGTCTATGTTTTATCGTCTGTGGTTGACTTTCATCATCTATGTTAACCACGTATCGTCCGTATTCTATCGTCTATGTTTTATCGTCTATAGTTGACTTTCTTCGTCTATGTTTACCACGTATCGTCTGTATTCTATCGTCTATGTTTTGTCGTCTGTGGTTGACTATTTTATCATCTGTGTTAACCACTTAGCGTCTGTATTTCTTATCATCTGTCGTTGACTATTTTATCGTCTGTGTTTGACCTCCTATGGTTTGCGTTCCGCATCGTCTATGTTTGACTTTACTATCGTCTGTGGTTGACCTCCTACTTTCTATGTTTCATTTCATCTAACACAGACGCAAGGAATCATCTGTGTTTAGCTTATCGTCTATGTTTGACTTCTTATCGTCTATTTTTGACCTCTTATCGTCTGTGCTTGGCCTTCCGTCTATGTGTTGCTTTCGTCTATGTTTTACTATCGTTTGCCTTTGAGAATTCGTCTGCCTTTAGACACTTCATCTATCTTTTGGTGTATTGTCTGTCTTTTGCTTCCACCTGTCTTTAATCATCGTATTTATTTTAAATATTCGTCTGCTTCTGTATTGTCTACCTTCTGCTTATAGGACCAAATTATATCAATTGTACTCGTTGATTTAACGTGTATAGTAGACTCAAAAGTCAGAGTTTGGAGAGAAATCTGAAATGGCTCTTTAGGTTATGAAATTTGATTCAGATGGTTTGTTGAGGTATAAACCCTACGAACAATGCTAGTTAAGGAAGTTTTGATACTTGATTGTTTTTGTGATATCTTTGATGGAAGGATACTCGGGGATTGTCATGAACATGAATTGTATATAATTTGTTTCATATATGTGCATTAATGAACATGCATAATTGTGTAGATTGTGATGTATGTGTGTGTTATTTTGTTACAGAGGAACAGTTGGAACGTCAACTTTCAGACGTTGCTGGTACTTCCAGGCATTAGCTTCGGGAGTAACTTTTGAGTAACCTAGATGGTTTCTCTCAATTATTGTTTGTTTAATCTATGCTGTTAATGATAATGAATGTGTTTGATTGTGGATTCCGGACAGAAGGTCTGATGAAAATGAATGGGGACTGAGATATTGAAGTGCTACTTGTATATGAATGTGAAGACCTATATGTTATATAATGTGACTACTTAGGTTACATGCATTCCATGCATAAATGCACAATCAGATAATGGAAGTTGTAACTAGAGTAGCCAACAATTAGAGCTTAAAGCTTAACGAGTGAAAATGAGCCTTGACCTTACAACTATTTCAAAGCCTCGGGCTCAATGTATAATGAGCCCGGTATCCAAAATAGATGCGGGACAGTTCAGGCACTCGGTCACAATAACGTAACAAGTAGAAAAGTCTTATGATTATTTCATATGCATCTAGTTATGTATGTTTGATTTATGGAAATACATAATTTGCTTATGCTTAAGTGGAAATATGAAATGTGATCCAATGTGATTATTTGTTATGTGAAATAATGTGTTGCATGAATTGAGTGAACCATCGATGATGGTTACCTCATTGAGTTTGCAAAACTCACCAAAATTACAACGTTATCTTTTTAGGACCGAGAGATGACTTTAGCTACTGAGAGACTCTACAAGTTGTATGGATAATGTTTTGACAAGAGGAGTCATGGCTCAAAGGTCGGTCAGCTGGGACTTTTAGACGGATTAGATAGACTTGTATATTTTCCTCATTCATATATTACTTTTGTATTAGGTTTAATGATGTACATATAGTAGGTGTTGAAAAATACAATGTAGACTTTCGAGTTATGAAATGAAATGAGGAAAATGTTGGGTTTTAAAATATTGTAATTTCTATATGATGCTTTATAATAAATAATGATATGATGCCATATGAAGTTTATGTAGTGATTGAACGTAGCTCACCCTTATCGTAGGATATATATCGGAATGACCTCCGGGCGTCCCGGTGTGTACCCTACGGTAAGGGGGCGCTACACTCCCTATGTGTTTTGAATTAATAATTTTGTTCTTTTCTTTCTTTTGATTATTTTACTGATTAGTAAACAAAAATCTACAAATGCTACAATGACTCAATGAGTTTCACATATCCACATAAAAAGATATTATAAAAGTATCATATGGGGACTAATTGAATACAAAATAAACAAAAAAATTTTCTATTCACAAAATAATTAACTAATTAAAACAATTTGAATAACTCTTTACACAGATGCAAAATATGAAATACACAAACATATATATATATATATAAGCAATCAACAAAGTACTGAAAAGAATATAAGGGAATCAATTAACTTACTATTTAAATGGAGAATTTATGGCAAATGTTGGTAATTACTTTTTACTTTGATGGGCATAACTCAAAGACTGCAACTTGGAGAAGATAAAAGCTTTGGGTGTGGTCCTCGTGGAGTTAGAAGAAGAAGAAGCCAAAAAGATAAAAAGCATTGTGCTGAAGAAGCTGAAAGGGTTTAAAAAATCTCAATAAAAAAAGTCAATTAAGCATATAGTTTTTATCTCTGTATTTGTAGGCTTTCATTTAAAAAAGTCATGGGCCCAAATAATAGTAATCTTAATAAAAATGAATGGGCTCAAATTTTATTTTTAGTTGATATCTTAATATATCTAAAATTTTTATTATTAATTTTTTGTCACCAATTAAATTAATGGGGGAAATTTTTATTTTTTATGGGATCAAAAATTAAAATAACAATATTTTTATATGAAATTTTTTGGAGGCAGTGCATCTATCCCTGGACATGATCAGATGGCTGAAAAAGAAGTTTTTTGGTTTTTTTCCATAAGGTTTTCAGAGAGTTAACTTTTGTTTCTCAGTTTCTTGTTTTTTATTACATGAAATTGGTATAAATGTGTTTAACCTTAAGAAATGGGTTGAAAATGAGCTCAGAAGAGTAAAATTAAATTGCCTTTTTTTGGCTAGGATACGCCTCACCATCGGGCGCATGCGACGCAATGTGGCACACGCGCCTGAATGGTGAACAACGGCATAATAGGACGACGTGTCTGGCGCCTGTAACATGAAATACCGACCGAATACATGTGGAGCATGCGCCAGAGTCAGTGGGTCTGTCTGCGCATCGCTATGCGTGTGTGACATATACCAAGCGTGTCTCCCGCGCCTCTGACATGGCATGTGTCTGACACGCTCCTCTCGCACGGCTAACGCATCAGCTAACATCAATCGTACAAAATTGCTACAATAATTTAAAAAAACACAAAAACACAAAAAATTTTCAGATTTCTCGTAAGGGTGCCCCAGGGTGTTTTAGATTAGTTTGCGGGACCAAAAAATTAATAAAATGGTTTTTCCATTTTTATGGATTTATTACATTAGTCATAAATTAAACTTTAACTCTAGAGAATTAAGGTGTTCTGAATCCAATTTCAAGTAAATTTTCATGCTTAAGACATCATATGAGAGAGATGCTTGATGTTTTCATATCTCAGGTCTCATGTTCAATGTTCGGGATTGCATGATAGTCACTCGGAAAAGGAATTAAGACATTATGAAACTGTTTTAAGTTAATTTTCATACAACAAACTTGCCATAAAGGAGATACATGAGATTCTCGTGTCTTAGGTGGTCGGTTTAGTGTCTAGTAATGCACGATAGTCGCTCTCTTGAGGTTTTTTCCTTTACAAAAGTCTCAAATGAAGTTTTCAGATAGTGTCTTCAGTAAGAGGTTATAACAATGAGACTATGCATTTGGGTTTTTGCATTTATTAATGTTACATTGTTGCATACCATATGCCTATAAAGAATGTAAGGTTAACATAAAAATGTATCTCTTGTGTTTGTCGACTTTTTGAGTGTTGATGACGATGTAGTCATCAAAGTGACTTTCAAGTTAGTATTTTGAATTGTTCTGCCTGCATGTTGGGGGATGTCTCAGGTTTTATGTTTTGTTATTATGCCCAAAGGTGTTGACCTTACATAAAATTTTAAGATACGTATAAAGGCATAAGATGGAGGAAAGTTGTTGCTCAAGTGATCTATTCACCCAAAGGTGATAATGTCATAAGAGTTGATCGTTTGTACTCTTATCGATTTTATGTAGAGGTCTAATTGCATATATTATGTATTTAACCCAAAGATGCTTTATAATATGTGTGATTGGATTCTCAATAAAGATACTATTTAATGGCTTTGAGTATTGCTATTATCCTACATTTGTGCTTATCTACAAATTGTTACTTTGTAGTTACCTTTTCAATCAACAATATCAGTGTCACCATTCAAAACCTGACGGGTTTTAGTATGAAGAAGTGAATAGAGGATGTATTGAATGTTATGGAGATAACTGAGGTTGATATGGCCATATGGACGAATAGGCCATCTCCACCTACATTTATGAGCTCAAGAGCTTATCAAGCAGCCTATGAAGTTTGGGATCGATCTAACAAATTATGTCTTATGACCAATAATAGATCCACACTAACCATCTGCTTAGTAGGAAAATTTATCAAGAGTGTCAGATTTGACCATGGAGGAGAATATCATGGCAAACATAGTATTTTAGTTACTGAAAGGCATAACTGCTCTCCAAAGAACTTGAAAAAGTAAATGCAGAATAGGAATAATCTACTTGATTATCTATAAATATGGAAACCCAACTTTGCATACATTTGTATATGAGGCGGCCCTACTAGGATAATATAATCGTTATGAAGAAAAATTGCATGCTCATTACGCTCATTGCTATTTAGTAAGATATCTCAACCTTTTTAAGGCTATAGATTTTATTGCAAGAAAGGAGGGACCAAAATAGTGGAAATACAAACAACTAAGTTTTTGGAATATAATGTCTATGATGATGGTGGGCCTTTTGATCCTTCGGATGATAGCAGGGTGGATAGTAAAGTTATTATGTATTGTTACTTATACAGTTAGATCTGGTGGATCTAAGTCTCTATATCGTGCCTATGCAAGAATAAGAACCCATACCTGTGCACATAGAGGTTCCTGGGGGCACAAAATCTACCGCAATTATATAGATACACCAGACTGAGACAACCTGTTATCCCATCTAATTATATAGTCTATTAGGTAAACAAGACTATGCTATTAGACTTATTACAAATCTAGTTATTTTTTAAAAAGCTGTTTCTAGACCCAATGCAAATTTGTGGTAGGATGCAATGACTGATGAGAGCAATCTATGAAGCATAGTAAGGTCTCAAGCTAGTTGATTTATAGCAAAATTGCAAACCCATCAGTTGTAAATGAAGTTTCAAGACTTAAAAGATTTTAGGATAAAGTTTAGTAGTTTATGGGCTTGCTCAGTTTTCCGATGGTTCACTAGGGGAGAAAGGTTGACTTTAATGTAACTTTTTCTCTCGTATCCTTGTAGGATACATTTTGAGTTATTAAACCAATTATAGCTCATAATGATATAAACTTACAACAGATGATTGTCAAAACTGCTTTCCTGAATAAAAACCTTTATGAAGAGGTCCATATGGTACAACCTCAAAGATTTCAGGATCCAGATGGAGCCGACATGGTGTGCACATTAAGCAAATCAATATATGGTTTATATCAAACCTTCCGAAAGTGATACCTTAATTTGATAAGATTTGAACTCTTTCAACTTTATGGAAAAAAAAGTTAAAAAGATGCTTGTACTACAAAGTTAGGGGAGTAAACTTATCTTCCTATTACTGCATGTGGATGATATTTACTCACATTAAATAACTTGACCATGTTGTATGAGGTTACGCAACTTTTGGTCAAGAATTTTGATATGAAGGACCTTGGCATAACATCTTATGGCCTAGGCATTCAGATTCATAGGGATAGATTTCAACACTTATCAGACCTCTTACAGAGTGCATAGATTGAATATGTGTTACAAAGGTTTAATACGGTTAATTGTAAACCTATTGTAGCACCTATCTCTCATAGTGAGAGATAATCTTTTTTACAATATCCAAAGAATAAAATAATGAGAAAGGTTGTGAGAAATGTTCCATATTTAGTGCGTTTGGTAGCCTGATGTATGCTTGGGTAAGTACTAGGCAGGACATTACATTTATTGTTAGACTGTTTGGTCAATATTTGGTTAACCTAGGTGTAGACCATTAGAATGCAGTTAAGCAAGTGTTAAGATAATTAAAGGGAATCAAGGATTATGTGTTGTCATATAGAAAAGTCAGCAGACTAAACCTCCAAGTGAATTCATATTCAGATTTTAGCTATATGTTCAGATGATCAAAAGCCCACTTAAGGTTACAGTTTTAAGTTTGCAGATGGTATAATGTCATGGAAGAGTGTCAAGTAGACATGGGTGATGCCCTTAATCATGCATGCTATGTGGTCGCTTGACAAACAGGTTAGCTCATAAACTTGATTTCTGAGTTGTCTATGGTTGATTCAGTGGCTAGACACATTAGGTTGTAGTGTGATAATCTTGTTGCTGTGTTATTTAATAACAACATTGAATATCACAGGGTCTTAGCATTTGGAGGTCAATTATTTGACCATTAAAGAGTTGATACAAAAAGGTGACATTAAGGTTGGGAACATTTAAGGACTGAGGAACTATAAGTCGATCTTTTATCCTTTATCTAAAAGACTTCACCACTTGTGTTTGAAAGACAAGTATACAGTATAGGTGTTTTGAAGTCTTTAAATGTTGTTAGTTAAGGGATCGTTATGTTTGCTCTATGTACATATAGGTGTTTTGAAGTCTTTAAATGTTGTTAGTTAAGGGATCGTTATGTTTGCTCTATGTACATTTGTACAATTGCACATTTTGATGTATTATGGCAGTATAGTGGTTCATCAATAATGATGATCATCGTTTATTCTCAATAATACATATTCGTAACTTGTTATAATACGTATGAAAGCCTTAAAATTTATGTCAGCCTTAAATATTTAAAGGTCATTGGGCATATATATAGATTGACATTGAGCCTATGTCATTTAGATACATACAATTTCATACGAATATTCATAAATTTTGACATGACATAGGAGGATATAAGTTTTCAATCCAATAAAGGTTCTCTAATGCCAGGGTTGGGCAACTGCCTAGGGCCCACCCTCACAAGGGCCCACTTTCAATGCATTTGAGTAGCATTTTTTAAGCATTTTTTTCATTTAAAAAGGTAGTAAGTCCTTGGTTGTCGAAGAAGAAAAAGTTAACATTAACTAATAAATAGCTTCTTTTATTAGCTAAATTACTGACAAAGTTAATGTTAACTTTTAATCTTGGAAGCTAAATAGCTTTCTTTATTAGTTATACAACTTTAACTTGTTATTTTTATAAATACTTTTGAACCATTTGAGTGTATTTTTGTACTCTTTTTATTTTATTTTCACTAACATATGATTCTAAGATATTTCAACTCAAAAATTGGTAGTTAAAAAATTTCACAGTTATGTCTTCTGAGTTTTGAGTGATAATTTAAAGATAAAGTTTCTGATTTTTATTTATTTATAACTTATTAAATATTTGAACACATTATACTTAATTTGTAAATTGTCATTAATGTGTACATTATATTAGCATTTTAAATCAAAACATAATATTAAATGATTTTGTGTTTATTCGTGTTTGTCCTTTTTATTTTTAAATTAGTTATTATTTATAAAAATATAATTAAACATTAATAAATAATTTAATTTTGTATATTTAATTTTCATTATACTTTGCTACATGCAATAATTATTGGATTTGTGCTCTTTTAAAGGTTCACATAAGTTTAGTTATAATATGACTAGATCAAATAATTTAAGTTACTCAATTCAAAGACCATATTAACGGTTTCATTTATTGTAAAAATTTGTACAATTCTATTAAACATGTTGTGATAATTGAATAATAATAAAAATTATTTGATAATTAAATAAGACCATAAATAATTGATTGTTTAATTTATTTTTTTTATAAATAGGATGGTAGCATTATAATACTACATTTGTTTATGTCAATTCCTATCAAAGAAAATTTTTTATTAAAAAATCACTAATGTTAATTAAATTCAGAAGTTTCTAATAATTTAGACCTTTATGATAATATTTGTAAAATATTATTAGCTGATGTTATGATCATTTAATATTATGTTGAGTACGTAGACTTATAAATTGGTCACTTATGTATGAATATTAAAATTTAATAATAAAAATATGCTTTTAAAGTTTACATATTTGCATATTGTCGATTTATTGGGGCCTTTTTTTTTTACTTCGCCCAGGGCCTATAAAACGTTAGAAACGACCCTGTCTAATGTAGTTTAGCATTCAGTTGGAAAATATAAAGGTTTTCTCTTATGATATTTAGCATTTAGTGAGAGGAAACAAGTTTTCTCTAATTCAGTTTAGCATAAAGTTGAAGAAGTCGAGACCTACAAACTAAGATGATATAATTTAGATCGTACATGTATCATCGTAGTTTGCCATACCAATTTTCCCATTCATAATAGTGACGCATGCATTTCATATTTTTTGGTATCGAAAGCCTTGCAGGACGGAATGATGGACTTTTATTATCTTTGGATCAAATATTTTGTTTTTAAACTTAGTCGACAAATACAATAGCGTGACTTAACCAAGGTTTTAAAAATATTTTAAACATGAGTCAATACCTCAATTAAGTATTGTCCAAAGGAGAGAATGTTGACTATTTTTTACTTTTTTCTATAAAGTTGGACAACATTTAATTGTATTTTTCAAATTTTCAATAACTTATCGGTTAAGTTACGTATTTTTTTCTAGATAAAAATAATCAAGTGACCTAATAAATGATCTAAATCAATGGGTCGAAGTATGGATAGAAAATGGATCCCGATTAGTATAGACCGAACCCATATCAAGCCTGTGATGGAGAAACCCAATATGAAAGTTATATATAAAGGTTAAGATGTCCAGCAATTGCTGATATCATTCGTAAGCATAAGAATTTTCTGACCTGTTAAGAGAGCTTACGTTTTGAGAAAACTGTAGAAAGATGTTGACTGCATCTCGGTGAGCAGTTTTCGTCAAGAAGGGGGAGGATTCACGCTCGCTTTGCCTTCAGAAAGCTCATTTAAAGTTATGGAAATGAAATAAAGTATTGTCCACATTTTTTCATTTATCATCCTTTCACATTCGATCCAAAATACGTAACCAAGATATCGTTACATGCTACAATATAAGCACTCTCAAGCCCCCATGACAGGCCAATTTTGAATCAACAAATGGGCTAATCAAAGGGTTATCTAACCCACTAGTTGTAGGATTACTAAAATGCCAGAGTTTCTCAATCAACGACTTCGTATAAGGATCTCTAGACTCATCTCCAACACGATTTTGCCCAAAAATGAGGATGTGCCCAAAAAAAAAGTCCTTTTAGCTGAACACCAACCAATTCCTTCTTTGCCTCAAAATGTCTCTAGGCTATGTGGTGTGTGATGTTAGCACCAGCAATCTCTCAGGCGAGAAACACGTCATCAAGATCAGCATGAGCATTAAGCCACTCCTCTGGGCCATTTCCATTACCATGAGAATCAACCCATTACTGTGTAGTCCACGAATCATAAAGAAGTGGAGAGACATTGCCACTTTTTTTTTAATACAAGGGAAACGTAAGCAAAACAAAAACAAAAGCAAGTCAGTCGAGTCCCCTGCGATACATCATTTGGTTTCTGTCTAAACAAATACAATCCTATGCGTCCGTCGTGGGGTGGAGAGCACATGTAATTCTAGGTGGATCCTCCTTGCTAACGACGCAAGTCTGTCGGTGCTGTGATTTCCTTCCCGATACACATGTTGGATCTTCATCGCCCAGTCTTGAGTCAGCAACACTCGAAGTCCCTACACCAAATTAATATCCACTGTTAGGACAATATCAGATGAAGAAAGAATGTTGATTACCTCGAGCGAATCTACTTCCAAGATAATTCGCTGATAACCAAAGGCCCATGCCAATCCAAGTCCCTCGTGTGCACCCCAAAGCTCAGCCTCCAATTGGGAGCAGACCCCAAGATTCAGTAAAAAGCCTCCACACCAGTTACCCTGGTGGTCCCAAAGCAGTCCTCCCATTGTACCCTCGGAGAGTCTCGGGGCACCACGCCATCTATGTTCACTTTGATCCAACCCTCTGGGAGAGGAATCCAGCTAATCGTATGCTCGATCGGCATACTCGGATGGTGAAGCACCCGACTGGAAACCGCGCGCTCTTGGCAGACCCAGGACACATACTCGAGCACTGTATGATGACTAGTTTCTGACCATTGGAAGTGCTCTTCAAAGATAGACTTATTTTGCCACTGCCAAAGGAACCAGCACGAGACTCCGAATATGGTTGCCCAGTCAGCTTCGTCCCTATTGTTAAGGGTGGTCAGATTGACCCAGAGCCAGGTCTCTTCTGGCCATTAGAGAAAAGACGATCGCTGCATCTTTGGTAGCAAATTGTGGCAAAAGTCATGGACTCTGCAACAGTCCCGAAACACATGTAAAGTGTCCTCTACCTAACCACAGTACTTATAACTGTTGTCTGTGGTGAGGTGTCTAGACACGCATTGCTAGTTGGTCAATAACTTTTTGTTGGCTAGTAATCACAAAAATGCACGAATCTGCCTAGGCCTGGGCCACTTCCATATAATAGGCCAAAATGGGTTTAGGGCCTTAGGTCCTGACTCAGTGATTAAAGTGTAGGCTGAAGAGACAGTGAACTGGCCATTTGTTCCAGCTCCCTATTGAATACCATCATTTACCTCAGTCGGGGAAGGGGGCCGAAGTGCTGCCAAAACCCTGCAAACTTAATGTGCAAGATAGGGGGTGATCATAGCCCAGTTCCAGCGACCCTCGTCCGTCACATAGTCAGAGACCTTTATGTTCAGTATGCAATTCAGAGGAGGATTCAAAGTTGAGAGAATTAAGGGGCCCCAGTTGGCCATCCATGGGTCTAGTCAAAATTGTATGCGTCTCCCATTATTGAGTTTCCAAAGTATGCCTTCTGGGCATAAGTCCAAGTATCCGCAATTCCATGCCAGACAACTGACACTCCATTTTTAGGGAGCGAATTGGGGAGGTGATGTGGGTTCATTCTATAATTGGCTCGAAGTACTTGGACCCATAAAGCAGTGAGGCTAGAGAGAAGTGTCCATCCCAACTTAGTGCGAAGAGCGTCATTGAGGGCACGGGTGCGTCTGATCCCTAGTCCACCATCAGTCTTGGGGTGACACACTGCTTCCTAGTTGACTAAATGGGTTGACCTGTGCTCAGGTTGAGTCCCCCAGAGGAATGCCCGCATTGCTTTTTCCAATTCGTCACATAGTTGCCAGGGTAAACGGACCGTTTGCATAGTATAGATGGAGAGGGAGGCTATCACTGATTGAATTAATGTAGCCCAGCCAGCTAAGGATAATTCCCTGACTTTCCACCCTGCTAATCTTTGGTGGACGCCATCAATAATATATTGATACGTGGTTTTGTGTGGTCGTTCATGCAGTAAAGGAACTCCTAGATATTTGACCAGGTTAGACGTGCGCTGTACATGCAAACTGTGGGAAATGTGACGCGCTTGGGCCGGTAGGACATTCGGGGAGAAGGAGATGCGAGTTTTATGATGGTTAACCTTCTGTCTAGACTCGGCACAAGAGGTCTCCAAGATAGGCACTAACCCCTTTGCTTGTTTGATTGTGGCTTCTCCAAATAGGAACAGGTCGTCAGCAAAGAATAGGTGGGAGATGGGAGGCCCTCGGCCTCTCCAAGTGAAATGTTTCCAGTGTCCTTAACCCACTGCTTTAGCTATTAGTTGACTCAAGCATTCCATGCATAGGATGAAAATATATGGCGACAACAGGTCTCCCTGGCGGAGCCCTCTGGAGAGTGTAAAGGGTTGCGTGAGCTGGCCATTCCAAGCCACCTACATGGATACCGTAGTAATGCACTTCATAATGACTTGTAGTAAGTAAGGTGGGATACTGGTCGCGTATAGAGTTGTCTATATGAAACTCCAGCTCATTCAGTCATAAGCTTTTTTAAGGTCCACCTTTAAAGCAAAATACCCCGCCTTGCCTTTCTTCTTCCGCATAGAGTGAATAATTTCCTGGGCAATAATAATGTTGTCAATGATCTGTCTGCCCGGAATAAAGCTACACTGAGTATTTGTCACTATTGTGGAAAGAATTGGTTTAAGTCGCTGGACTATAACCTTGGAGATTATCTTGTAAAGCACAAAGCAGAGACTCATGGCGCGAAATTAGGTGATATATTTAGGGGATAGGACCTTGGGGATAAAGACTAAAATGGTTTGATTTATCGCTTGGTCCCATGCCTCATCCCGGAAGATTGTTTGTATGAATGAAGTTACTACGAGGCCCACGGTACTCCACTGAGTCTGGAAAAATAACGCAGGATAACCATCATAGCTTGGTGCTTTATTAGGGTTCATTACAAAAAGCGCGGCATGAATTTCAATGTCCTGAATAGGTGTGGCTAATTCGGTCTGTTGCCCCATTGTCAAGGGAGTGTTTAGGCCTGGGCCAATCGAGACCGGGTGGTGATGGTTTTCAGCTTGGTAAAGATGTGCAAAGTAAGTCTGGGCTAATGTGCATAACTGGTCGGCGTCAAGAATTTCCTAATCATTATCGTTAAAGAGCCTCCCAATCGAAATCTTTTTCCTTTTTGTCATTGTCACCATGTGATAGTAATGAGTATTTCGGTCACCCTGTGAGATCCAATCACACTGGGCTTTTTGATGCCAAAACAGTTCTTCCTCACACAGTACTTGCCCAAGCTCTCTGCTAAGCTTTGTTTCCAATGCCAGAAGAGAGGTAGACCCAGTCTGCTGCAACGCCCTTAGGAGGCCTTCTAATCGGGCCAAAAGGCAACATTTGCGCTGGAAGATGTTTCCAAAAACGTTCTGATTCCAGGACTCGAGATTGGTTGAAAACTAGGCGAGAGAGTTAGGGAACGACTCAGATTGGGGAAGCCAAGTAGTCCTGACCACTGTTGAGAAATTGGCATGCGCGATCCATGCAGCTTGAAAACGAAAAGGTGCTTGTCTTGGAACGGACCTACTGGGGCTACGAAGGCGAAGCAGCGGGGGCCAATGATCTGAGCCAAAGAACGGAAGATGGTGGATATTTGGAGCAGGGTAGGCTTCGAGCCAAGTGGTTGAGCCAAAAACACGGTCTAGATGAGCCTGAACAGTACCCTGGCGCTATGTAAATCTAGACCTAACGTACCCCAAATCATGCAAACCGCTCTCCTGGACCCAAGTGCGAAAATCCTTGCAGACCATGTCCGTATGGGGCGATCCGCCTTGTTTATCACTAACTTGTAATTTCGCATTGAAATCCCCTCCAACCAGCCAAGGTTGAGTCACAGTCTGGCCGATTCCCCTCAACAGGCGCCAAAGAAATTTTTGGGTGGGTTTTTGGGGACTGGCATAAATGACCATAAATTCAAAGGAGTTGGAGGCAGACTCAATTTTGGTATAGATCAGTTGTTTGTGTGCAAGCACGATTGAAACGGCAAAGTCCTTATTCCAGAGTAGCCAGATGCCGCCGGTATAACCTTCGGCCTCAACTCGGAAGGAATAATCAAAACCTAACTGTTTGACAACTTTGTCTGCATGGCGACCACTGATGCGCGGTTCCACCAGTACTACGAGATTAAGACGATAATGGCGGATATAATTACGTAAAATAGTGTGAAACTATTTTTCGTCAGCGCCTCGACAATTCCAGATGAGGATAGACATAAAATGGGCAATCTACGTGCCGGGCCCCTTAAGCCAGGGGGCCAGAATTGCGTGTGGGACTTCAGTCAAACCTTCAGCCTGCATAGGCGTCACTTCGTCATCTGTTACTATTGGATTGTGAGGGTTATCCAACATTTGCGAAGTGCGCACCCCCGAGTCGGGGGGTTCAGTAGGGGTTAGGGTATAGTCGGGCCCGGGGGCACCTCACGCATCCCCAGCGCGTTGATACCCTCCATAGGTTGGACTCTTGGTAGTTTGGCCACGACTGGACCCTCGGCACGTGGCTCACATAGTACCATCTATTGGTTAGTGATGGTCACAGCCTTATTAACTTCAGTGGGTGTTGGTTGCAATGGGGGTTGGAGTAAGCGGGTTGAGAGCCGTCAGACTGGGGGGGGGGGGGGACTTGGTTTAGTCGGTCTAGGACCATTGGTGATTGTGGTGGGCCCTAAAGGCTGGTTTGGGGCCTAGGCTTTTGCCTATTCTGCGTCACTGAAGGCCCAGCGCTGGGCCTTACCCCGTGAGGGCCTAGCTCTCGGCATTAAGGATCCTGATCCAGACGCAGACAGACGCTTGGAGGTTTCAGTTGCTCACGGGGCGCAAGAGACGTTGTCGACCGTTGCTGTTGTCAGAGCAGCAAACCGAGTGCCAGGCATCCTGTCTCCGAAAGTAGTGGTGCTAGAGGTTGTAGCAGGCAACTATTTAGTGATATGATGCGGATTGAGCCACGAGCCTTGGATCCACGGGTCGTAGTCACTGTGAGGCGAGTTTTTCTGCTCGATGGGTGCGGTGGCGTCTGGAGGAGGAGGCTGTGGGGGTTCGCTATCAGGCATTGGGAAAACGCAATCTGTGGTAGCACCACTACTGTGCGGGTGGGTAGGTGGACTTGTGGAGGCGATGTGGGTCGGGCGATTGGAGGAGCAGGTCTGGGTGTTGTGCCCGACCAAACCACAGGTGAAGCATAATTGAGTTAAGCCCTCATAGGCATCCTGGATCCGCTCTCTGTCAAGGTCGACGTGGGGCCGAAGAGGAAGGTGCAAGTCAACGTCGATGGCAACCCGGGCATATTTTCCCTGTTGTATAGCTAAGGCGGCGTCATCGACTTTAATGGGGATTCCTATGAGTGTACTCAACGCCTCGAGAATACTGGGTTAGTAGCGCGCTATCGGGAGATCCGGAAACCTCACCCATATGACGGCACAGGTAACGATTCTAGTGAGTGGCCAGAAGTTTGGTGTCCATCTCTGCACAGACAACGCATGCCCAAATACGATCCAGGGACCTTGGGTGAGAGCAGTCAGGTAATCCTCCTCTGTAATGAAATTGATTAGAAAAAAATCGAATTCAAGATCCACAATTTTCATAGGACCTGTTGGGTGCCACGGGGAGTGCAGTTTCTAGCTAAGAGTCTGGTATCCGATTCTTCGGCCTTGTAATTTGACCACCACAGCTTGATTCCACTAGTGGTCAAGTTTGTTTTTGAGTGTTTGGGAGAGAGTAATACCCAAGTTAGTGCCTTCATTGTGGATGATGATATCTCCTTCCTCGATTTCCACTGGTGATTCTGAGGGCCATGCAGCTTCCGCAGGGTCAGGTGGCGTCGGGAGGTCATGGATCACCGCTGCTCGAAAGTTTAGGGTGGGAAGTGGCGAAGAGTCCTCCTTGTGACTCCGAATTCTAATTTTCCTTGGGGGTTGATCATCGGGTGGTTGTGGTTCGCTAATGTCCTGCATTGGCTTGTTGGACTGTGGGTGGAGCGAAGGGTTGAAAGTGGATTACTAGGTTTCTGATGAGAGGGCAAATGGTGGTCGGTGATCAGGAAACAGGAGGGTCTTGAGTGTCGGAACAGTAGATACGTGCAAGGTGTTCTCTTTCATGCAGGAAAAAAAGAATACTTATAATTCTGCGGCGTTGGACACTGGAGAAATTACGGTGGAGATCAAAATTTCTAGTAGCTCATTATGGGTTATGAATTGTTGGTGAGCTACGAAATGGATTTGATAGTGGCGGATGAAGGAAACCGAACTGTGAAGATTCGAACAGAAATGAGAAAGCATGAACGTTTTGGAACTTTTGATGGACCTTAAAAGTACAAGAAAGATTATAATGTCTCTTTAACTTTATTTTAGCTTTGTCTTAGCAGGAAATTATATATATATAT
>JAOSBN010144064.1:0-25399 GCA_027563595.1 Erythroxylum suave | reverse complement strand
CCGCACCAATTTGTGTCGTTACAGACTTCACAAAAGTACATCTCGGTGACGGCGTCGCTGTCTCTGCCACAGTTGTCGCATCCGTAGATCCAATCGTCCCTCTTGATTGCCAATTTTAATTCTGTACCTTTCGTTTTGGGCTTCGAGAGATCTTCGATAGCTTTGTATTCCGCGTATCCTGGCTCCCGCGGTCCCATAACAGACTCCGGCTTCGTGATAGCAGTCTCTGCAAGTGGCTCCGTTACGCTCGTTCCATTGTCGCCATCCCTCACCTCATCATTAACTTCAACCTGACTTTCCGCCAGTCGAGTGTCACGCTCTTCAATGTAGTCCTCGACAAGCTTGAAAGTAATGGCAAGGAGAGCACCGGCGTTGTCCCGATCGCCAGCGTGAAAAAGACTTTTGGCCACAGCTGCCAGTGCATAAGAGTCGTTTGCCGGATCATCGTCGTCCAGCATGTTGATCTGATCGAGCAGACGTGCTCGGAATGGTTTACGCCAAATCCTCTCAGTCACTCCCTCATGCGCGCGTAGCCAGCGACCCCACAACAGGGATGGATAACCAGTACCGTAGAACTCGAAGCTGTGCTGGTCTAGCGAAGAGTCAAAAGCAACAGAGAGTTCCTTCAATCTTGTTGATAGCCGCGAGTATCCCTGGTTTGAATTCTTCGCAGCAACAGCCGTGTCAAAGAGAATAATGCCTAGTGAATCGTGAATATCCACACGATCCTGCATGTTCTCCCCCTCGCCATCAGACGAACCCTCCGACATCAATTTCAAGGCCTTTTCGTACAATTCTACTGCTTCATTGTCATGTGAATAATAGCGGTAGTGTAAGCGTGCGGCGCGCACCATCATCCTAGCAACATCTCGTTTGCTGGTTTTGCCTTGGTTCCATTCCATAGCGCGGTCTAAAGCTTCCAGCACAAAAGAAGGTCTGCCGCATTCTTTGCAAGCCAGACCAATCTTGTCGTAGAGGTCATGGCCATCACAGAAGAATTCGGTCAAGAAAGAGAACCCGATTCGCGATTCGATGTCATTTAGTTCAGACAAGACATTAATGACTGTTTGGGAACTGTTCTCGGTGTCACAGAGTGTTGAAAGGTACTCTCTCTGCGCAAAGGTGTTGCCTTTATCAATGGCGTAAGCCTGAGCGGCTGCTTCATGTGCTCCTTCCTTGTCCCCCAGATCTTGTTTCCATGAAGAGATCCAAGGGTACAGAAAAGAGCCAATTTGTGTCATTGACGATGGAAGACTTGCGATCGCTCTGGTCATCACGGCTATCGCTTCCTCATAATCTTCCTGGGCGGATAGAGAACGCGCTTTACCTTCCATGGCTACCCACGCTCCAGAATCCAGTTCAATGGCTTTGCTGTATTCTGAAATTGCTTGATCATACTGTTGGAAGTCCATCAGTATCCAACCAAGCCCAGTGTGCCAGTGGGTTGTCTTCTTGAGCCCGGCCCATTCAGCGATCTCGTAAAGTTTTTCCGCAGACACGCCTGGCAGATACGGGCCACGAACCCATGACCAATTTTGATACTCGTCAGCAGTCACAACTCCGGATTCATCCTAAGAATAGCGTCAGTAAGGCAAATCACTATTTGTGTCAGATACACTGACCATCGACGTGAAAGCTCGCAGGACATCTACCAGCCATGCTGATTTGTCTCTGTATCCTTCATCGTCGTAACCCGTTTTCGTCAGCCAGATCTGACAGGCGCTTTTCATCATCGGCTCGAGTAGTGCTCTGCAGACATTAGCATGTGATGCACGATTCGCGTAAACTGTAGGAATGCTTACACTAAAGATTCTTGGGCTCGATGAACCCACACCAGAGTATCACTATCCGTCACCAATGTTTCGACCTCAGGCTTGCGGAGCCACCTCTGGACTACTTCTCGATGATTTCTGCAATCTATCCACATGTTCCAGAAATCGTCTCGTCCTATGTCATTTGGGGTCAAAGATGCTGCAATCACAATAGCTTTGGCATCTTGAACACTAGAGAGTAGCTTCACAAGGCCGAGTATGATTTCTTTTGTATCTTCAACAGTCAAATACTCTTCTTGCACCTGCGTTAAGTGTAGCACGAAATTCTGTGCGGCATACTCAACAAGGTACGCTCGATGCTGCTTTGTGTGGTAACCGAGTTGCAAAGCTTGAAGGCAGCTGATCGTCATTTCGATCTCTGCCCGTTGCACGTTCACTCGAATCTCGTCTGACGAAGATGTCGTGTGTGGCTGGTTCGCCTCAGCTACCAGAAAGTCTTTGATCCTTAGATGCGTTAATCTTATTGAAGTTTTAAGCTGGTCGTCTCCGTCATGGATCGTTTTGGCGTATGCCTGCGCATCTTCATCATTGGATGGGGCCATTCCCAAATCGTAAGGAACTGCATTGGCACCAGTTTCGTCGCCAAAATCAAAGTCTGAATTACTGTCTTCATCTGTGCCATTAGTCTCCAGTGTATTTATCTCGTCATCGAATTCGAAGTCATCAGATCCATTATTTGTGTGCTCTTCGTCCGGCTCCGCACCCTCCTCTTGCGTTTCATTAGCCTCATCAGATTCATTGTCATCACCATCACCACCATCACCACCATTGTTGTTATTGTCGTCGTCGTCTCCTTCTTCTTCTGCTACTTCTTCATCCTCTTCCTCCTCGTTGTCGTCATCATCATTCTCCGCATCTGGGTCATACCAATCCGGATACTTCAGCTCAAACAATGAAGCAAACCGCCCTCGGATGTTGCGCCAAAGCAAAATATCCGGCTGCCTGTCCGGCAAGCTGAGAAACAACTTTAGCTCTCCAAAGAGCAAGGGACGTCGAGCGAAGCAAATGAATAGCATCATTCTGCTCGCTTCAACACAGTCGACACTTTCGTCTTGTGAGATCCGATGAAACAATTTGCTTATCATCTCGTCGAGACGCTGCGGTGGGTTCTTTAACACTTTGCCAATCTGTGCTGAGTTCAGGTCCTCCAACTCTTTCATCAGAAGCTTTGCCCAAAGGAAAACACCATCCGCGCCTTGTAGTACCTTCCTGGTAATCGTCTCACGCAGCTTTACTGTTTGCTTCTGAAGTGCCGAGCCCTTGCGTTCCATTTCTTTGACTAGCGAAATATCTGGCAACTTGCTCAGGATGAAGTTCTTGATGTCGTCCTGATTTTTCAGGGCCACCATAATGTACTTTTCCTGCCGACTAAACTCAAAGTCACTTCGCAACTCGGTCCGACCAAAAATGCCAAATTGAATACGATCTCCAAGGCGATCGCCTTTACCGACGCCGGTCACACGCTTGACCATGGCAAGGAGCTTCCTCCGAACTGGCGTTGGTGCTTCATCGAGGCCATCCAGGATCAAGATCGCGAAATGATCTTTGGCTTCGGGTCTTGAGTAGAATCCCACAAAAAGTGATTCCCAAGTATCATCCTCGGTGATAGTGGAGTGCCGATCCATGCAATATGAAGCGACGTACCTTGCAAAAGCGTTGTCAGTCTCCGCTATCTGCAATGCTAGTGTCTTCAGGATGTTATTTGCATCCAAAAGAATGCTGTCATAGTCTTTGATGAAAAAGTATGCAATAGCGGTTTCAGATAAGGTATCAGGTCCTTGCTCAAAGTGATGCTGCAGATGTAATATAGTCCATGTTGCTAGAAACGACTTGCCAGATCCTGGCCCGCCCAGGATCCATAGTATGGGAGCCCTTCCGCTTCGCCAAGTGCTGAAATGTGCCTCCCTTTCGAGCCAGGACCCAGTACCACTGACAAGATCCCGCTTCTGTGTTGATAGAAGCCGAGCAACGGTATCTGCAGCAGGAGTCTCCAACATTTTCTTCATGTCCCTTGTTTGATCTTCTGTTACCTCTTTCTCTTTCTGCTCCTCGAGCTTGGTGATAAAGTCTGCATTAGTCATCTTAAGCTCCTCCAGTTGTTGCTCTATCCTTGCTCCGGACTCTGCTGCCGATTTAGAGTTATCCTCGGCATTCCTCGTTGAATTGAACGTCAACGCGATGATCAAACCTTGTTCGTGCTTCAATTGCTTGTTGAGATCATCGAGAAGGGTCTTGGTCTTTTCGTCTTTGCCCAGAAAGGCAGTTCTGAGATACTCCTTGAAGCGGCCGCCTTTAATCAACGCTTCGGCTCTGCCGAACAGCCGCAGCATACACACCAATATTGCGCCAAGTCTATCTTGCAAGACCGAAGTCAGATCCTGCGAGGCAGAAACATACTCTTGTAAACGAATTGCAAACATCTCGAATTCACCAAAGAGTATTTGAATCCAGTCGTAAGCATCTTTGACTCCGTCTGCAGCGGTGATGAGATAGAGTACTGCTCCAAGAACTGCTGACACAGGAGGACCAAATGGTGAAACTGAACTGACAGCATTTTTAGCTATATTGCCGATAGCTGCCACAGGTCGGAGGACGGCATGCATGCGTGTCCAGAGCTTGCCGTGCCTGTCTCTGAAATTCTGGAAGGATTTCCCTTGCGACTCGATGTATGCAAGCAAGTCTTCTGGTGTCTTTAGGGACTTTTTCAGTGCGTCTAGATGGAGATCTCTCTTCGTTTCGACCTGATACGCTGTCAGAGCATCCTGGAACAAAGCCACGAAGGCTGGACTCCCAGCGTTCGTATCTGGCGACGGAGAAGCCATTCGATGTTCAGTATTTTAGAACTTTTGATCACAGAGACTACCGTACTGATCATGAAGGGTTCGCATCGAAGCATGCGTGATGTTTTCTGAAGCAAGGACACCTTGAGATTCGCAACATCCCGCTTCGCCTAGAAAATCCAGGTCCAAAGCGCCTACCGAGTACCATGAAGGAAAGCTTTCGCTTAATCAGGCTGTGTTGTCCGAACGGTAATCTGCAAGACACGCCTACACCATTCCTGGTTTCAGCCTGGTTGAATTTTGGGGGCTGGATGATTTTAGGGGCGAGAGGACTGCGGTCACAGAGCTCTAAGGCTGCAGTAGCGTAAAGCCACTACTTTTGGCCCACCGAGTAGTAGGCGTGTTTGACTACCCCAGAGGGAAATGAAGAATTCGCACAATAATGAATCCTTGCCAGCCTGGTGTTGCGGTACACGCATCAATTTCAGGATGATCCGGCGCTCACCCCCCTGGTAGAAGCTCCTAGCGTAGACGCGCAAGTGATAGGACAGCGCAGTCGAAGGGGTGAGATTGCTCAAGGGTCCGACTTTTGCGAATTCGTTATCACTCAGTTGTTTCCTGGGGATCTTGGGAGTTGCGTGGCATGGCAGAATTGGGTGGGCGGCCTCACGAACACCGGAACATCCAGGCGATCTGATTGAGCTTCGTGGTCGGTCGGGAAGAGGAAGCGTATCGCAGTTGTGGTGGAATCGTCCCGAAGCCACATTGTGATTGCAGCCCGTCTTCTCTTTTGTCCAACCAAGCTATGCAGATGCGCAGATGCAGAGTTATCTGTCGCGATTCGTCTCTATCCAATCTGGCTTCTGAGAGATTGTAGACAAGGTTGTCGGAACCGACAGAGACAGTCGGCAATTCATCCGCGAACATTTGTAGCCTTTGCAGCTGTAAGTTATACACAACTTCCAACAAGCTCCAGCAGGCTGAACATCAAGGTATGCCAGACATATGATTCTGAGCTGCTCATGCAGCTGCCCTAGAACGCGCTGCTACAAGGCTTTGGGTACAGTCATGCGGTATTGAGTAAGTTGAAGGTGAGTAGAAGCGATATCGATTCGGGGCTCGAATAGGGGACGAATCCGGTGCAGCTTTGTTACACCATCAGCGTTGGATGACCTGTATTGCATACGCCCCGCAGCAGTCAAATATCTTGATTCAGTTTGATTGCGGGCGCGCTTATAGGGCAAACCTCAACGGCATATGCATCTATTGTCTCAGATTTTGCTCCAAAAACAAAGGTGGGTTGTCATATCCAAAGCCTCGCTGAGATTGATCGGACGATCAAGAGCATGATTTGAAAGGTCGCGCTTTTCGATTCTTGAGAAAAGTGTCAGGACCAGCTGCCGCCCACACGAATTATTCTCTCGTTGGTAAGCAGTGGCCGTCGCGACGACTGGTGTTGACCAGACCTTAGATTTGGGCTAGTCGCAGTGAACATCTGATCATTATCTCAGCAAGCTCGCGGACGCTTCTGACTAGGCCACCATTCTCGGACTACATTTTCTGATATCAAATCGACGCAACAGTATCGCGCCAACGGGTTCGTGCGCATACTCTACAGTTGATTGCCTCCAACATGTCAGATGTCAGTCTTCAAAGCTCTGCTGGTTTGAGTGTCCAGCTTGATGGAGGGCAACGTGTATACGCCTTTGGTGACATGCTCACCGGAAGCGTTACTTATTCACCAAAGGCAGCTTTTGCCACTTCCCATGTCGAGAGTGCCAGGATGAACTTACTGGGTTTGTCCGAAGTAAGCTTGTTCCATAGGAGGTCAAATCCACACCCTCATAACGTTTACACCTATCAGAGAAAGGTAGTGATTGTCGAAAAAGAACTCATCCTGCAGGATGACAGCATTTGCGGTCAAGAGAGCTATACGTGGCGCTTCAGGATTGAACTTCCGCGACATTATGCCCGACTACAAGATGAGGATGGCTTGAAGCCCATGGCAGATTTCCTCGATGCTACAGATGACGATGCGATGAACCAACCCCTTCCTTCGGTGTTCTATGATGGCAATGGAGAGAGCTTGAGTAGACAAAGCAGACATGTAGCCCGAGCGTGCATAGAGTATGTTCTCAATGCTACAGTCTCAGTACCCACTTCACACATGAAGCAAAAGTTCGTCGACAGGACTGCTTCAATACCGCTCATGGTCAGACAGATCGGTACCGACTGCTGGATGGAAGATCTCAAAATGGAGGCTCATAGTCAACCAATGGTCTTCAAAAGTCTTAAACTCGATTCTAGCAGGAATGATCCGAAGCTGATGGACCATGTCAAGATGATTCTCAGACCATCAAAGATCCCAGAGTATCCTCTGACACTGACGGTGCATTGTCCATCTGTGATTCAGATTGACAATCCTCGGATTCCTTTTGAATTGTCTATTGAACCTCTAGATGGAGACAGCGGTTCTGCTATTGGTTCGGTCGATGTCAAACTATTGTCCATCAAGCTGACGCTCAAAATGGAGACAAAATACCGTTGTCCCGCCATACTCATGAGGGAATCCGAACGAATCGTCCACGATGTCGACCTCTATCACAAGAATATCGAGAACTCACCTGTCGTCTTGTCGCAAACACCAGTAGATTTAACAACACCAATGGGACTGTGTCTTATGCGGACTCGCGTCAGATACGAGGGTCAAAAATCCCGCGGTATTCTTCTGCGACCTGTTTGGCCAACATTCAAGACCTTCATCCTTAGCGTCGTATACTCCCTTTGTTGGGAAATAGTTGTCGAATGTGCAGACAAGACAAAGACTGTGTCGGGTGAGCAACCATGTGTGGTTCTGAGTGAGCCAGAGACCGTGTTGAGACACCAACTACTCAGCGACACCGAAGACACCGCATGCGACCCCAGCGACATCGAGATGGCTCTCGAGAGGAGTGTAAACTGGAATATAAGAAAAGACAAGATAGCTCCCTTGACTGAAGGAAGCTTTTTCTGAATCCTGTCTCATAGAGAGGGCGATAGAGATATGCACATAATGCATGCTGAGAATTTTCGAAACCAGGTTAGAGGTCCCCTCATTCTCACATTTTGTCACACATGTTACATGTGTCGATCGTTGCGCACACTTCGCTACGAAGGCGCCTCGCTTGTCGTACATCTTTGATCAAGATGGACACCGTGCTCATCAGCTACTCGGCAGATACACCAACATCGTATCAAGTGGTGTCCAGACGCTCACGAGGCAACGAGCACTGGGGTTGATGGCGATGCTGCTGGTACTGCGAATGCATTCGGGTCGTCGGACCATCAAGACCGAAGAGTTGGCGTAGCACTGTGGAAGAACAGGTTCCATATCACTGCCTTGTCGATACAAACTTATGGGCCAGCCATATGGTAGCGTTGAGCGTACAAGACGGAAGGACATCCGAACCATTATGAAGTATTGTAGCAACGATGAGAGCAGCTGGAAGCATTTGCATTTTAACTTGAACTTCGTATCAAACGTTCAATGCCAGTCGGAAGACCAACCGAGTCGGCGGGTCGTAATCCGAGCCCGGATATCACCGTCGGCAAATGCCCATCACATCGCACAGTCAATATAATACTCGAATAGTGACCCATCTTGGTAAGGGTCAGTATTCTCATAGTACACCACACGAGCGAAGCAGCAACATGAATTCCACGTACGCATCCGTCAACGGCGCGACAGACGCTCCAGCACACACATATCCAGTCCCCAAGCCTGGATGTTATGTGCCCGCCATCACTTTCTTCGACCCAGAAACAGACACCCTATGTCCGACTCAACAAGCACAATACTACTCTTACCTGGCCAACAGTGGTCTAACGGGACTCGTCATCCTGGGTACTAATGCTGAAACCTTCCTACTGACCCGTGATGAGAGACGAGCGCTGCTGCAGCTGGCTAGACAATCGGTCCCAGAAGGTTTCCCCATTATTGCGGGCGTTGGTGGTCACTCAACGGCCCAGGTGCTAGAGTACATTGCCGATGCCCATGAGGCTGGAGCAGACTACGCTCTCGTCCTGCCTGCAGCATACTTCGGCAAGCAAACCACACCAGCGGTCGTCAAGAACTTCTTCAACCAGGTTGCACAGGCTTCTCCTCTGCCAATCATTCTGTACAACTTCCCTGCCGTCTGCAGTGGTCTTGACCTGGATTCTGAGATCATGACTGAGCTGGCACTGGCCAACCCCAACATTGTGGGTGTCAAGTTGACCTGCGGATCAGTGGCCAAGATCACCCGGCTGGCAGCTACCTTCCCACCCTCTCGGTTTGCGGTCTTTGGCGGACAGTCTGACTTCTTGATCGGCGGACTAGCGGCAGGAAGTGCAGGCTGCATTGCGGCATTCGGCAACATCTTCCCCAGAACCATCGTCAAGATCTTCGATCTGTGGAAGATGGGCAAGCATGACCAAGCACTGGCATTGCAACGTATAGCAGCACATGCAGAGTCGCCAACGAAAGCAGGCATTGCAAACACCAAATACGCTGCTGCCATCTTCACGGCCAAGAAGGCAGGCATCGAGGGTGCAGAGGCTATGTTGAAGCCAAGGCGGCCATATGAGGAGCCTACGGAGGCAGTGAAGGCCAAGATCCGGGAGGTCATGGCTCCATTAGACGAAGTCGAAGTGACATTGTAAGTGAGGTCGATGTTGACATGACATGCCACGAGGGGTGCTTCAACATCCTTGACACCCTCAATACCAAGCATAGTATCCCATACACCTGATTGACGGGTTATTTGATTCCAAAGACTTTCCAGTGACACTTTACGCGGCCACACCCGGCACGACCAATGGCATCGCTCACAGGCGACATGAGACTGGAGAAGATGGAGTTGTGGCCGACACTTTCTCCAATGACTCGCGTTGCTGTTGTTGAGGCCAAGCCAAGAACGGTCTAGCATGAGATCAGTGGAGTTTCTTGGATCAAATCACCTGTCAACCAGCAGAAAATCAATCACTTTCACCCCCACCATGTTGAAGAAGACGCTCACTAAACTTTGGTCTTAGCACACAACCGTCCCACCAGCCGCAGCGAACAACATATACAAGGCCGTTGGAAAGGTCTCGACTATAAGAATCTATCGAATTCTCGACAGGATGCATGGCATCGATGGTCAGTGACCAAGGGATTTCTAGAATGAGGTTCAGGAAGCAGGCAGCTTAAGGGGTCGATTAGCTGACTTGGTGCGGATTCATGGGCCGGGCATGCTTGAAATGGAGTTTGAGTCACAACTCAGGATCAGATCTCTTGCAAAGGCTCAAACCGCGATGGTGGGTTTCTGAAGGGCGGGATTCAGTAACGTGATTGCTTGGTGCTTTGAGGCTCAATTTCCCTCGGGTTGGTACTTCTGCCACGCGAAACACTGAGGAGCATTTCCACGCTCGAGCGAAGCTTTGTGGCTGTTCACACGTGAGATGCACATCAATTCCAGATCAATGGTTGGTCGAATCTTTCTCGTGAAGCTGATGTTCGTGCATGTTGCTCTGATGACCAATTCCTGACCGTTGGAAAATGCGTTCACAGAGCTCTCGGCTCTGAGTAATCCCTGCTGCAGTCATGTTCCAACGACTGGCGCCAGAGAGGCTGGGAAATGCAGCTTTACCGATCATGCCCCACTAGATCGAACACTGTTTAGAGTCCAAGCCGACCCAACGTCGGCGACTGCAGATCCGCAACGTGCAATCAGCCTCAGCGGTTGTCTTTGGCTCGTCTTCAGCAAGACGAGCGCAACAGGGAACAGCAGTCCCATCTCGTCAATCCCAGATGGAGCATGGAAGAGACTACAAGGATGTTTAGGAAGCAATGCAAGCTGATTGGCAAAGGATGAGAGGTCCGGGAGATGAGAAGCCGGTGGTTGGTGCCTGGTCGATCAAGCCGTGTACAGAAGTCTAAATGGCACTTGCCAGCCGTTAGTAGTTACCACCGACCTACCCACCGACTCGGCTCCTCCCACCTCCTTCAGCGTTATCTCAATCTCAATCTTCGATCTCATCCTTGTCCAGCGCCAGCCATGGGCGGCAGCGTCGGTCCACGCTGGAAGCCTCCCCGTGCTCAGACACGTCAACAAGTCAGTCTGTCAGTCAGCGTGAGCGACAGAATGTCGAACGATGAAACACAGTTCGAAGAACTACCCGGCGCGCAAATGGTGATGTAGGTGGTGCAATGTCTCACTCATTCTCCTGCGTCCAACACCCAACCGTGACCCATGTTTCTCCGCAGAATACAGGCCTCGATTCGTCGGACTCTGCACTGGGGTCCTCCTGGCGCGCGTCCTAGCGCTTCGCATCTTCCTGGTGTATCTGCATAATTAATGCTCGAGCTGCATTGGCGCTGGCACCGCGATTCACATCTTACTGACAAACAAGGAACTCGCCCACACCTGCGCTTTCGTTTCTACACATTCGACCTTCGTTGGCCGACAACACCACAGTCGTTTACAACTCTCGTTCGTTTCTATTGCTTTTGCAACTCGTCGCTAAGTCTGCGCCTGCACTCGTTCCCCACGCGCCTTCGAGAACAACGACGATACTTCCGTGCCGGTTTAAGACATCCCCAGCATCCCACCAAATTTGCCTTGGGCGTACCATTGCATCAGAAACAAGCCTGCGCAAAGAGATCGAGCGTCCGACTGTCGAAACTCTCCGCAGGACTTGTGAAAGGAGAAATGTCCTAATCTGTTCAATCTCGGAAGGATCCTGTCAGTTCGAAGAAATCACACCCAGGTGATCAGCTACTGCTTCTGATGTACGTGATTTGAATCTTGTGGTGGTCTGAGAGGTTCGACATCCTATACTCGAGAAAACTTCAGACAGGAGCAAGAAAGTGTGATATATCACCAATATGGGTTCAGCACTCCGTCAATCTTCGTTCTCATGGACGTTGATAATTACAATCATTGTCTGGCTCTTTCCTTTCTGCTCACAGTCGCAAGCGGACGAGACAAGATGGATACCATACACGACTGACGAGGGTACCGTGTACCTGGACGACAATCGACGGCCAGCACTCTACACTGGCGACTTTGGAGACTGTCAGGGCAATTCCCTAATTAATGTCACTCGTTTTGATGCATCGCTATACAGAGACAATCTGACAGTTATGTTTCACATGGCTGGATCGACGACATTGACAAATGAGCGTGTGATGAGTGAGAATGTACTTCCTGCTTGTAGACTTGACTGACTGCTTTCAGTGTACTTTTCCGTATATGCTTACGGCGAGAACCGCTTCAACTTGACCTTTAACCCGTGCACTATCAACATCCCAAGTTTGTGTCCACTGAACGCATCAGATCCTGTTGAAGCCAACGGACTCATTCCGATCGGGGCAGCCGACCTTGCAGGCATCCCACCCATAGCCTTTTCTATTCCCGATTTTGAAGGACAGGCCATTGTGAGGCTGTTCTCTAATGCGACTGAGACACAACTCGCATGTTACTCTGCTGTGATGAAGAATGGCAATACTTTCTCCCATCCTGCTGCGGTTGGTTCAATACTGGGACTCTTTACTGCGTTGGCACTCTTCTCTTCGGTGGCGGTAACAATCTACGGACAGATCGTGCCAGAGACAAGAATCCACTACGCTCACTCCATGTCTGTGTTTGTGGTGTTTTCAATTCTGCAGCACGTCTTTTTCACAGGCAGTTTGTCAATGAACTGGCCCAGTGTCCTTGTTGCGTTTTGGAGCAATTATGCTTGGTCTGCTGGCATGATAAACAGTAAGAAGATGCAGGACGCAATCAACCGTTTCATTGGTAATGATCGAGGTAACATCAGCATGGTCGGATCTGCTCCTACAAATCAAGACTTCGTCAATCTTGGTGGCGGAGTTGCTTTGAACCAGATCTACAAGCGGGATGTACAATCGAAGTCTGTCACTTCCCTTGCTGTCCGAAGCGCAGAGCACATGCTGCGCCGTCGGACTCTGGTCAACAGTACCACCGGCTTCGAGTGGTACGGTTACCCCGTTGCGTCGGGTCTGCCTCTTCCAGGCAATTATTCTGGATTTGCAGGTACACTGGCAGAGCTCAACATTCCAGCCTCGAACGCGTTCTTGACCGGACTATTGTGGTTTCTGATCCTCCTTGTCATTGTGGCTGCTGCAGTCGTAATCTTCAAGTGGTTCATTGAACTGCTCGCTTTTTGCAGATTGCTGCGGACGCATCAGATGGATGTCTTTCGTTCGCGCTGGATCCGATTCACTGGCGCAGCAGTCCTTCGGACATGCTTCATCGCCTTCTTTATGATGGTGTATCTCACACTGTTTCAATTTGTCCTTGGCGGTGGTAAAAATGTGATTGTTCTTGCTGCTGTCGTCATTGCAGTCTTTCTAATTGGTATGCTTGGTGCGGCAGGTTATGCATTGCGGTGCAGGCTATACCGCTCCAAGTTTAAGGTCGACGTCGATAAGCTTCAGGTTGTGGCTAAAAAGCATGGGAAGCTTACATGGTACGGCTTGACTCGTGCGAGCAGTGAGAAGACAGATGCACAACATATACGTGTGGTGAAGAGTTTGTCCTGGTGGCAGCCTCGTTTCGTCGACACGGAAGAGACCACACACGTACACGATAATGAAACCTACATGTACAGATTTGGATGGCTCTCATCACGGTTCAGACGCAGTAAGTGGTGGGTTTTCTCAGCTTGGCTTGTATATGAGCTCGTTCGTGCCTGCTTCTACGGCGGCGCAGCCGGTCGTCCTTTGATCCAGGTCTTTGGGCTGCTGGTCTGGGAAATTATCGCCTTTATCGCGACCGTCATCATCAAACCTTTCGAGAGTAGCAGACTGAACTTGTTGATGGTTTACTTGCTGGGCTTCAGCAAGGTCGCAACTGTTGCGTTGTCCTCAGCCTTTGATCCACGTTTCGGACTGAACAGAATTATGACGACTGTGATTGGCGTGATCATAATTGTCATTCAAGGAGTTCTGACTGTGTGCTTGATGGCTGGAATTCTTTTAGGTGCCGTCTCAAGCTACATGTCTATGACAAGAAATCACGAGTCTATCAAACCAGAGGCATTGACAAATGTTCGAATTCGCTACCTCGCCCACATCCAGCGGAAAGCGACTGACAAGCCACGTTCACCACCTGCACCACCGCCACCAGAGCCAGAGACACCAAAAGAGCCATGTTTCAATGTTTCTTCTATTCGACGAGAGCTGAAGATCGAAGATGAAGATCGGGAAAGCACAGTAGTCGAGGAAATGTGTGAAGTTGACTCACCGGCCGATCAACAAATTGACAAAAGCCGACCCATCTCTCAAGCAAATTCCGTAAGGTCAAGCACACCAAACCTGCCTTATGGTGCTAAAAACCATCGTCGAAGTTGGAGCGTCAAGGAGTTGACCGACCCAAGCGTTGAGCAATTGCCTTCCACTGTGCACCCACGCATGAGCGTCGAAAACATACGCGAGATACCAATGAGATATAGAGCGTCGAGCTTGAGAGAAACCTCGGACGATGACGTTTCTGGCCTTTATGGTGCCGAATGGCAGACTAATAGACACCGACGGGTTAGAAGCGCGTCCAATCTGCTCAGAAGCCAGCGGAATCGGCGCTCTTTGCGCGAACCTAATGAGTCCCCACCAGTCGAGTCGCACGAGGCACAATAATCTACGATTACAGCTATTTGCAATACACAACCATAGCATGGAATATCACGAGTCACGAACATATTAGCATATTGAGCACAGCATACATAAGGTTTATGGATTCATTGTCTATTTGAGAAACACAAATTCGACTACTTCAACCTAGTTTTATATAGACTACAGGCTACGCAGCATCTCAAGAGACATAGTCTATAATCATACAATTTGACAGCTGTAAGCTATCACTCTGCAGACCGCCATACCACCATATCAGAACTCCCTCCACCCCTCCCCTCCCGTGACCATATTAGCAGCCATATCCCCATGGTCTCCATTCATAGTATACTCGCCGCTCGCATCCAAAACCTCCCCCGTCCCAAACTTCCTCTCACAAACCCCAAGCACCTTTCGCAACTCCTCGAGACTGATCTCGCTCAACTCGGCCTTCTCCCTCTCATCCCCGCCCTTTCCCTTCCACCTCTCAACCCGGTCCAAAAACTCCCTCCAATCACCCCCTTCCCACACTTCACCCAACACCTCCGTCTCACCCTTGCGACCGTACTTCTCCACGTCCCCGTACCAGGCCCGCGCGTTGTCGATGTCCCCCTCGATCCGATGCAGGATGCCGTGGAGGTACATGCTTTCGTAGGCCGGTGGCGCTTGCGAGTGGCGGAGTAGGAAGTGTGCGGACGCGAGATCGAGGTTCAGGAGGTGCAGGGCCGCTTCCAGGGTTGGGTGGAGCTGCAGGGAGGAGATTGAGTGCGATGGGAGGAGGGGGCGGTGCGGTGAGGTTGGGAGCGAGAGGAACGTGTGCTTTTCTTTGGAGAGCAGAGTGCCGAGGAGGGGGGTGTATGGGGTGGTTGAGGGGGTTTTGGTTGTGGTCATGGTCGTTGAGGTGGTGTATGGTTTGAGTCTGAGGTGTTGGATGTTCGATCAGCGATGTCGTTGATTCGAGACGTCGGTTCTTGCCGGTTTCGTGTCGTCTCGTGCTTCTGTGGGAGGACGGTGGTGGTGTTCTTGGGCAATGTTCAACCGCCAGAGTAGAAGTCTTTGGTTTGTTCAGATGCTGGAGTCTGGCGTGGAGATTTGGACTGACGTACAGCTTTCTGGGATGACTTGATGTCTTGATAAAGGTTCAATATAGCTGTGACAGTCCAGACTGTGGCCGGTTGTTTCTAGACGTTGATAAATGGACGGATCGGAGTGGGACACGGGTTGTCAATGGATGCAAGTTCTTGTTCATGTGAGGGTCTTACTGTCTTGTGCTAGAGACCAACTGTCAGCGTTGGGAAGGGTAGATACTGGTAGTGGTGGTATGCTGGAGTCTTCACGTCATGACTTATCATGGCCATCAGGAGTCCACAAGTGAGAGTGAACTATGTTTGTACAGACCAAAGACGAAGGTATGATCGTAACCTACTCGGGGAAGTGTCCTTAGACGTCGAAGTGCTTGATCATGGCTGTTGAGAAGGGTTGCGACCAACGACTATCCAGATACACGCTGGTCCAGCGAATTAAGACTGGCGTTGACTGCTGCAAGGCTGGTCGATGTACGGTTTGTCATATGGTTTGTGAATTATGTGATTACTTGTAGACATTGAAGATATACTGCAACTGGCAAGAAGTCCTACACTGGAATTGTGACACCAGGTCTGGTAGAGTATGCTTGAATGGACATACTTCGGGATGTATCTTCCTTCCCCTTTGATGCCCATCCTTGCTGCTGTGTTGTATGGATGCTGTGCTGTGGCTACTCTATACACTCAGCGACTGATAGATCGTACTGCTCAAGGCTTGAATATGCTGCGCTTGGTGATTTGTTTCGAGGTACAATGGCCCCTCGCAAACGCGTGAGGTGTTCATCTTGCCCCTCGTTCCTTTAGAACACAGAAAGACGCGTCGTCTGCCATATGCGCCTCATTCTTGCCCGCGTCCTGATAATACCCCTCCTTGGCGTTGCCCTCGTGATGATTCAGGTATACTGTGTCCGCGCTAGTTTGTACTAGTTGTCCTTGAATATTTGAATGTTCCTTCGTCCCCATTTATCCCAATCAATCTTCATATCACCACCCATACCACAAAATCTTCCAAACCTTTCCACAATCAAACACTAAGCGTGTATTTCATCGAATTAGCCTTTTGCAATTCATCTCCGTTTCAGATTATCTGAAATGCTGCCTCAGATTGCTCGCAAGCATGGCTTGCCCAAAAATTTCACTCTTACCTTACCCGTTCATCGAATTCGTTCAATCTCGAATCGTTTCAAGACAACCAAGCACTTCCACCCGCTTGCAATCCCTTCTTCATCCTTAGTTCACAAGCAGAAGAAGCTGGTGGTCAATAAACGATCATCGTTGGGCAAAATCAAGTCAAAGCGCTCAGCTGAATATTTGGCGAAGCTCGACCTGTACTGCTACCCGAGAGAGGCTCCAGAATAGTATCCTGGTCCTCAAACTCAACCTCAGACTCTCTTGCCGCAAGATCCAGAGCACGAATTCGAGCAAGCTAGCTTCGAGACGCCCAAAGTCTTAAGGGTAGCCAAGAACGCGAAGATAGAGAAGAAGACTGTCAACAAGAGAGATGACAAGCAAAAGAAACTCAAAAAGCAGCAGCGCCTTAAGCAGCTTCCATCTCTCGAATCAATCGATGCCAATATCATCAACCCTCAGTCTCTTTTTGTTTCTCCTGTGACAGATGTGGCTCCAAAGAGCACGCCAGAGAATTCTAACGTGCCAGACATGCCCAAGATTTTCGTGAGCAAGAACGGAAAACTCAGAGGACCCGACTCAAAGTTCGCAACGGCTGACTTTGACGCATCGAAACCAAAGACGTACCTCTCAGACAATAGTGATAATTCCTCGCTTGAAGCACATCTCGAGATGAAGAGTGAGGTCGCCTTGGCAAGCAGTCTTGCAGACTATGATCGACCTTCACCACAAGGCTGGAGCGATGAGACGTTCGCTGGAAAGTTCATGGCTCAAGTTGCTGCTCAACGTAGAATGTCAGCTGAAAGTCATGCGTCCAGCGGAAGGGACGATGAGGACGTAGAGATGACAGACCTGGAGGTTGAGATCGAGCATACATACAACAATGTGGAGATGGGGATGGATGCTGTCGACACAATTGCACTTGTTCCAACACCAGCACTGGCACCATACTCAGCACGATCATTGATAGCACCACCAGCCGTACCAACTCCACCTCGAACTCCTGCTCGGGGACTGATGCCACCACCAGCGACGCCTGTTGCACCTCGAGCTCCAACTAAGAATTCAACTCTGCCACCACAGAAGCCAATCGCACCTCGGGTTCCAGCTGCTAAGACATTGATGCCGCCACCCCCAAAACCTGAAGTCACTACAGCAAGAAGAACAAGACCTGTTGCTCCACCTCCAGGTGCTCGAATTGCAGTCCCAATCGCCTTTGTCACAATCGACTAAGAAATCAACCGGACACGTCACATTGAGTAGTACGCGTCGGGGACGCTTTGGTGAAAACTCGCTCAGCGAAGGAGGAAGCGGGCAATTTGTACTTCACTTGCATAGCGGTGATGTGGAGTCAGCCTGATCAGAGAGACAAATAGACTCGCACAGCGATGGAGGAGGACATGGATGACCGGTCTTCAGATCATGGAGATACTCGCATAGCGATGACCGACGAAATGGATGGTGGGCTCGAGATCACGATGAAACTCGCGAGGCGAGTAAGGAAGAAACATGTAGCTAGGCTTCTGACCATAGAGATGCTTGCATGGCGACGATAGAGGGTCAGGCTTTGAGATTGGAAGATAGACAGATAGACTCGCACAGCGACGAATGAATGATTGTTTTTATTGCACGTATGGTTCATGTCTGGGGCGTTGTTGCAGTGGATCTTCCTACATTGGCTTTCGACGGAGATACTCGTCAGGCTCGGCAGTAGGTCCACGAGGCTCGGTTGAAGAATAGCATGCGTCAAGACTCCAAATTCGTGTGTTTCTTGCACCACCAGGACACTCAATCCTCGTCAATTGCCATTAAGAAGATCTGCCTGTTCTCATTGTGAAGTCGATCACGATGTGGTCCCTCACTGTTGTACCACAGCTCCTGCTGGCTCTAGCAGCCACCGTTTTCGCCGCACCCGCGCCCACAGACCTATTCGTCCCACAATCGCCTCTGTCCGCTCCAGAATACACCACGCAGCAGATTCCGACAAGATACGAGTCTACAGTGCTAGGTCGCCGATTACTTGGTCTATCCCGAACCGGCGTGCTGTCTACAAAGTTCCCGCACGAAGTGTCCTCGCCGTACATACCCTCTTCCGTCCACGACACCTCGATCGGACTGCCAGACTACATCGCTTCCTGCGAGGAACCGACTGGCAACCCCACGTTACTTGCGCTTTTGGTCAGCACATCGACTAGAAATGCTTTGGCTGGGTCGAATGTGTCGTTGGCGTTGAGCTGGTGGGATGAATACGTCAAGTTGACGCATGAGGAGCCGTGGTCTGCTGCGAATTTGCCGCGACTCAGCATGATTGGTTACCTGGAAGAGATACCTTTGGAGGAGGCAGAGTCAAAGGGAATAGTTGACTGTTTCGTCAATACGCATCGGGACAGTCGATGGTGGCTGCCAGGCGAGAAATCGTCACCTCATGCTGGAATTTGGATGAGGATGGTTGTTCAGGAGGTTTACTGGATCGGCGGATTTGGAGATCGAGCCTATATTGGTTGGTTCGATCCGCAAGATTGGCATAGTGTTGGGACTGAGGAGTGGAAGGCAGTCAAGCTGCCTGGCGAGGCTCCCTAGTTAGTTTGCGAAAGACCAGCAAATAATCATGTTCGTATGTTCTGCTCTTGCATCCGAATACTCCCACGTAGCCAGTGTCGGAGAACCATTGGTTTGAATAGTATTCACTCGAACGATTTCGAGTAGCAGCGAGCACTTGGTCGCCCTTCAAGGGTAGCCAAAGGTGAATCCTATCACTTGGCTCACTCCCCATTTTCGGCGAGTTTCAATGCTTTCGCAAGCGGTCCGGCAGCTCGGCCGAGCTCACCACCTTCTTGTTTCGCAGCCTCGATGCCAGTCAAAAGTGCGGCTCGAAAGCGATTGTTGAAGACAGTAATGCGGTCTTCCCGATCCTCCAGGATCTGGTTTTCCTCAACCTGCTGTGCGCCAAACAGGCCGAGATTGAAGTAGGCATTTGATTTTCTGGGAATTGAGAGCTCTGCCGCATGCCAGAGAGGGAACGCCAGTACTGCGGCTTTGTCTCTGGATGAAGCACTGTCATCCTCGAACCCGAAGCCAACCTGTAATAGACGAGTGAGGACTTGCATGATCCGCACAGTCATTTTCGTATCACTACCAAAAGCAGTCTTGTTTGACGACCATTTACCAAGGTCGTTCGAGATTCTCCATCCCAGGAGCGTTATGAATGACTCCAAAGTTCTGACCCAACCTCCGGGACATGAGACAACTTCATCTCCAGCGGCGTCGAGCAGCCAAGATAGGAGATCTGTTGTAGATAGGCGAATGTCCCTCGATAAATGTGTCATACCGGCTCGTACGAATGGAAGTAGTTTCGATGCATGATCTTGCAATTCCTCAGGGCGAAATGACTGGAATAGTTTCAGTAATTGGTTCCTGACACCACTGCTCCCATCCAGAATGAGTGGGCACGTTTTGTCAAGCAGACTGCCTATTGGTTGTGGCAAGGGTGAGTCTTCTGATTTGGTATTGACATAGGTTGTCAAATAGGCCAAAGATTCTTTCCTCTGCATATCAGTACGCGAAGCAAGCATAGAGACGTGGTGCTGAAATTGCTGGGTCGTAGACGGCGCCGAAACAGTCAAGGACTGCTGATTCAGAACGATTGCTGTGATCCCTCGTCAGTCTCGCTCTTATCAATCATGGCAGTATCGACCTTTCGAGCGGAAGCTAGTATCTGTTTGATTCACTGGTTTTGGCTTGGCTTTGCCAACTTTGAGCTTTGGCTTCTGTTACTGATTAGTCGTGGACTACATATGGCTTCGATTGAACATGTGTTCTGTGTCATTACCTGAAAATCCTGCTTCTTCTCCTTCTTTCTTTTCGTACTGCTACCCATTTCACACTAGCTAGTCAGAATAGACACTCGAAGAATGCAAAGAGTGATATGATTGAGCACTGTTAATATCCATGAAATCGAACAAATCTCTTCATTGACAGTGTGGATATTCGATGGTCATGCTCGATAGGCTTCGACGGTCCGAGCCGTTATGTCAAATTGCAGATCACAAGCAGCCGCCAAACTGCGCATTGTTCGTCCTCGTTCTGCATTAGACTTGGTCTTGTGTCACTCGACGGACAACATTCATGACAACCCCTCGATGTCAAACTCTCCACCTTAAGGTCACGCATGCCCTCAACATTACGGATGGTCTCACGTTCCAAATTCACAACGCTGTGCACAGCACAAAGTCTTGGTACTGAAAATCAACCATCATATATGGTGCAGGGAAATATCATCTACAACAAACATTTTCGACAATGGCAAGAGATTTGAGAGTAAGACCACGGCTAGCTTCCCGACATGCAAAAGACAAGCTGCGATCAAAGAACACTTGCTGACAATACCGGCAGCAAAACTCCGACCAGTCTTCTATTGATACTATTCTGAAGAGTCTTACAAACCGACCGAATGTTCAATCTACGCTCATCCTTTCGCGGAAAGATGGTTCTATAATTCGAGCTAGTGGATTCACGGGGGCAAGAAATGCCAATGATGCTACCGGGCGAGCGTTTGACTGGAGCCAATCTAATGATGTTCAAGATGGTGCTTCACACTCCACTGCAGAGCCAGTAATAGACAATGACGGCGGCCGCCCTCAGAAAGAACCACTCTCTCCCGATCAGCAACTGGCTGGGAAAATCTTCGAGTTTGTCAACGTCAGTGCGAGACTGGCCTCTGGCATGTCTGAGCTCGGGTCGTCCTCAGTCACATCCAACGCTCAAGTATTGGGTAGCAATATGCCTCAGTCAAGAGATCAGGGATCGGAACTCAATCTTGTCGACGAAGATAATGTGCAACTGTTGCGCATGCGAACCAAGAGACAAGAGATTATCATTTTTCCAGATCCAAGCTATTTATGTTGCGTGATCCAGAACCTTACCAAATCAGCAAATCGCCACGAAGTGATCTGAAAGACATCCCTATCGATTCTTTCAATCTGATACGGAACAACATGAACAGGGTACGCGAAAGAAGTTACATAAGAGAAACATGGCAACTGGCAGATAGACACTTGACCGATCTCACCCGTGCGCGTCGATGTGTTCGAGGAACCCAGCCCTCTGAGCTGCAGACCGGCAGATTGCGATGGTCGACCACGGGCCGTTGATCTGGAACGATGGCACGTCGAATGCTCCTTGGAGGCCTGCTCTTATCTCTAAAGTGTGCGGCCCTGCAGCGATGTAGGGTGTCGATAACGGCCCAAGTGTTAATCAGATATGGATGGCCGGATTTCGTCATCCGCTGAACCTGTCGCGTGCGCTATCAAGCAACAGATAATGCAGTCCGGATGCAAAAGTTACTTCGCAAAGCCAATCACTCGGCTTTCTCGAATGACGGGATTCTATCAAAGTCAATCGCATTGCCCAAGTAGGATAGCCTCTGGTACCCTGACTCTCAGCAGTCAGCTGGCCCTCTAGTCTTATCGTTGTGCCTAGTTCACGTATAAAAGCGCGGTGCACCTCATGTTGCCAGTTTATCTCTGTAGACCACCGCGTGTGGAAGGACGAGATCGATCACAAACGATTACAGGATCACTCTTCTGACGATGTGTCAACCACGACCCGCTGTGATGCCCAACACTTGACCGTAAGAACGATTCTTCGACAACCCTGGTTTCCGGAAGAGGCGACACTCCAAATGAAGGCCACATGGGTTGATCATATTCGCACCTCAACAGGGCTTACGCCATCGGCTCTGAACGCTCGACTTGCAACAACTGTCAGACCACGATCCAGAGGCTATTTGCTCGGATGAACAGTCCATCACCGACTATGCTTGACAGCATCTAAGGTACAGCCCAATATCACATGTCAGAAAGGAGTGAACATGTTGGTATGTGACATGTGGACGCAGCGCTCGAAGGTGCCAGACATGTGTCGGGTGCAGGGGAGGACGACCTAGTGTGGGGGTAGACCGTCCTGGAGGATGTTGTGGCTTGTCCGACTGGTTCGAGGCTTCAGCAGGGTGAGTGTGTCAGCGGCAAGGGATGGGAGTCAGCGCAAGAGTGCCATCCCAACAGCGGACAAAACAGCATCTTGCGCATGGTCTGGTGTTTCACGCAAGAAGGAATGGCTGCAGCAACTGGGCGCATGGTGCCTCGCAGGGGGACGGCCATGCGGGCGGACGAGGTGCAGTGCGAGTGTGAGGTGTGGAACTCCAACTGATCTGCAGCCCCCCAGCCACGGCCCACGAGCATCCACCTCCAACTCAACCGAGCGTCGGCGCAATTGTTCACTGTTCCCTGCAGTCGGTGTCAGTGCGAATAGCCGACAGCGCCCGTCCAGGTCGAGAAACTATCGGCAACGGGGCCGCATGCTCTCTGAATCGAACATTGCACCCGTTCACCCGCTGCCATTACGCAGTCCACAGGTCGACAGTGTGCACGCTAGCAAACAGGGCGACCTTCAACCGACCCAACGATACCTCACCACTTGCAGCCTTCAGCCTGAATTCGTCGTCTGCTCCGCGCCATTGGTGTGGATTTGTTGGCAGTCGTTGCGCACTATCGACGCATAAGATCAACTCTGAATATCCTCCTCGCCCGTTGCATGGCTGGAGCGAAACAGGACGGACCTTCGTTGAGGACGTCGCTTTCGGCGCGGCGTCTGGGTAACTTTGGAGCCAACTCATGCCCACGACCTCATCGTCCCTACTGTTGCCACTACCCGAGAACACCTTACACTGCAAGAGCTAGTCGCTTCGGATGCGCTGGGAGTACGAGATGGAATCACATCAATAGCTTGCACCAAGATCGTGTTCAGAGACGCTCAGAGGTGATGGTGGGCTTCATTCTGTATTGTGTGAGGGTCAGTGCGGTTGTCCAATGTTGGGCATCCTGCAACATCCGAGGGTGTTCAGCTCGTGCGGATCTCAATCACTGTGGTGTGTTGGATGACACGCATCCAGTCGAACACCCAGGGCTGTTCACAACACTAGACACAAACGAGACATGCCGGCCGCACATGTTGCATCTACTTCGTGATCGTCAGACCGATAGTTCCGCCAATAAATTACTTCGAGAACACATTTCGTACTTTGGGGGTCGTGGACAAAAACCGTGTGGGCATCTGGCATAGTGCGTAATCACCCGAACCTGTTCCATGGAAACGCAGATCCGCGGCATCTCCCCACCTAGAGGCTCTTACAAGCTGCCCTTAGGGTTGTCGTCACCGTCGCCTAAAGTTAAGTTACGGGCCCTAAACGAGAGCCAGTACAGCACGTCTCACGGAGCATGGTAATAAGAAGAGATCATCAGGTAACTGTCAGCACGACCTCAAGGACACATCTGTAGAAGAGACGATCATCGGAATTGTTGCTTCATCATTGGGTTAGTAGAAATTGGTTAGAATTGACACGACCGAGATGGAGTTGGATGCGTTACAGTAAATGCATGGTGGCACGATGATGGATAGACGGCGTTCCACCCTTGTCTAAAGAACAGACACCACCCTTCAAAGAAGAATCTTTAGCCGCCTGGTCTTCAATAAGTCGTTCACTCCATCATTGCCCTCCTCTGCGCCCGATCATCTCAATTTGGCAGAAGGTTAGAAGGATGAAGAACACCTCAACTCCCCTGTTCTGCCAAGGCGGAATGATGGTTGAAGGAAGCCGTGGATACCATGAAAATTGATCTGCACCTCGCAGGTGATCGTAGGCCTGTTTGATGCAAGGCTTCGTCAACGAAGTCCTAAGCAAGGAAACGATGTGCCGAGAGGCCCTGCGCCGTTAAGTGCTCGTCAAGACATTTCTGTCGCCCCCGAGCCTTGGGAAGTCGGACTGAGGGCGACCAGCAGCTGGCACGCGAGCACAACCTACCACACCATAAGTTGCGCAATTTCCCGTCACAGCAGTCAAATGACACAAAGCAGACGCATTTCACTTTTCGACGGCAAAGCTCATCTACAGGACTGTTCCAAAGACCAGAATCAAAGCTGTCGCACTGCATTGCCGGTACTTGTATCTGGTGGACATGCCGCGGCGAATTTGTGAGGCGTTTTACAGCGACCCATGTCTAAGCTGATTTCAAAAATGTCCATCAGAGGTCTGCGCTAGGATCGAACGATCTAGATACCCTGCACGCTATTAAGCCTATGTTTCCGTTCTGCTTTCCACCATGAGAGATGAGTGGAACTCAGTACGATGCCATGCACGGTCGAAAGTCTCAATTGCAGCTAGCCGCACCACTGCATCTCAGCTGGCAGGAGTCTGTTAAAGTCTAAAGAGCAATGGACAACACCAAGTGCCCGAAAGGCGAATCAACAGGCTGGATTTGGTATTTCTACACAACCGCGCTTTCGCGCCTTTTCCGCCACCAATGAGTGTCTGAACCGGAGGGACGCTTGGTTGTACCGTTTCGCAATCACGCTCTGAACGCCCTCAATGGCTGCAATTCGCTGTACCCGTGCATCTGGAGCAGGATCCCCGGCACCACGTCGAGGTCTTCTCTCGATGTCCTGCACCATGGTACAATGTTCGAGTAGAACCTGGCTCACAGCTTGTCAGCATATCAGTTCGCCGACTGTAAGTGGCAATTGGATCTGCTGGCGGTCGCGCGGAGAGACACCATGACGACGGTAATTAGAAGTAAGCAGCGCAGGCGCATGGCCCCCCACACTATTTTGGGTCAACTGTGAAGATGTCGTTCATGCTTGCATACATCAACCTCGTCCAAAACAGGAACCGATCCAGACGGCAGGCCATGCATACCCAGAGTACAGCATGGCGCATGGTCGACGGCTGCTTTAGCTCCAAGTGTGCTTGTAGTTTGTTCGAAATGAGCCTCCGGTGTTCTTGTTGAGTCAGATCCAAAGAGTGCGTTGACCACACACGTCGCAAACTTAAGCGTGCCTTGCACCGCTCCTTCGTAGAACCTCATCGGTCGCACACAAGAACGAGACCTC
>JAOSBN010144054.1:0-25399 GCA_027563595.1 Erythroxylum suave | reverse complement strand
CAGTGATGAAGTGGAAAGCTCTGAGAAATGTATTTGAAATTTGAAGTTTTCTTGGGTTAGCAGGTTATTATTTGAAGTTTTTGGAGGGGTTTTCACTAATCTCAGCCCCTTTGAAAAAGCTTCTAAGGAAAAATGTACCTTTCTAATGGACTGATGAATGCCAAAGGAGTTTTGAGGAATTAAAACATTGATTAACTACAGAATTAATGTTATTTGTTCCATCTAGATTTGGAGGATATGTAGCATATATTGATGCTTCACACCAGGGATTAGGATGTGTTCTGATGCAATATGGCAGAGTGATTGTATATGCACCGTGATAGTTAAGGTCTCATGAGTTCAACTATCTAGTTCATGATTTAGATCTTTCTATAGTTGTGTTTGCTTTGAAAATTTAGAGACATTTTATATATGGTTAAACATTTCAGATATTTACAAATTATAAAAGTTTGAAATATTTATGAAGTCAGAAAGAGCTGAATATGAGACAACGGCGGTGGATTGAATTTCTTAAAGATTATGATTGCATGATTGAATAACACTTTGGTAAAGCTAATGTTGTGGCTGAAGCATTAAGTAGGAAATCTAATAGTAGTGTGGTATAAAATCGGACATCGAGGTTACCAAACCTAGTTTAAATGAGAGCATTGAATGTTGAGCTAAGTTTGGGGCAGAATGAAATATTATTAGTTATGTTGAAGCTTAGACCAGTATTGAATGAAAGGATCAGAAAAGCTCAAAGTAACGATCCAAAATTAGCGAAGCTTATTAAGAAGTTAAAGCAAAATCTGAGTTTTGAGTTTGAATTGAGAAATGATACATTGTGGTTGAAGTAGAGACTATATATACCTAATGTTGATGATTTGAGGAACGAAATTTTGGAGGAAGTACATGTAGCAGCCTATGCTTTAGATCCTGGTACTACTAAGATGCACAGTACTTTGAAACAATAGTTTTGGTGGCTAGGGATGAAGAAGAAAGTGGCTGAGTATATTGCTAAATGTTTGATGTCTCAACAGATTAAAGCAAAACATTAAACTCCAGTTAGGAAGTTACAGTAATTACCTATTCCGGAATGGAAATGGGAGAGGATCACTATAGATTTCATTGTGGGTCTATTAAGGACTCCAAGGCAACATGATGGATTATAGGCCATTGTTGATAAATTGACAAAGTTGGTTCATTTCTTACCTATGTGAGAGAATAACACATTGGATCAATTAGCTCAAAGATACATAGATCATATAGTGAGATTACATGGAGTTCCGTTATCTATTGTGTCAGACCTGGATCCCAAATTAACTTTGAGATTTTGGGGTAGTTTACAAATAGCTTGGGTACAAGGTTAAACTTTAGTATAGCCTTTCATTCTTAGACAGATAGATAGAGTGAAAAAACTATTATGACTGTTATAATCATTATATTAGTAGTATCAACATGGCTCCATATAAGGTACTGTATGGCAGAAAGTGTCGATCACCTTTGTATTGGGAGCTCCATTTGAGGCATTATATGGTAGAAAGAGTCGATAGCCTCTATATTGGGATGAAGAGGGTCTAAGAATTGTTCAAGGCCCAGAGTTGATTAAAGATACTGTTGATAAGGTTAAACTGATCCGTATTAGAATTAGGAAACTTAAAATAGGCAAAAAGGTTATATAGATCAGCATTGAAGAGATATGGAGTAACAAGTGGGAGATAAGGTGTTTCTAAGAGTATCACCTTGGTAAAGAGTGCTAAGGTTTAGTAAAAAGGGTAAATTAAGCCCTAGATATATTGGTCCATATGAGATTACTGAGAGAGTTAGACCAATGGCTTATAAGTTAGCATTACCAGCAGAGATGGCTCAGATCCATGATGTGTTTCATGTTAGTATGGTCAGAAGATATCAGTCAGATCTGACACAGGTGTTACTAACACAGGAAGTTGAAATTGTAAGTAATTTGAGTTATGTCGAGTAACCAGTTACGGTAGTTGGTTATTAGACTAAGCAATTGAAAAACTGAGTGATTCCAATGATTAAAATCCTTTGGAAGAATCATTCGAGAGAAGAAGCCATATAGGAAACTGAGGAGAACATGAGGAAATAATACCCCTATTTGTTTCATCAATTAGGCAAGAATTTCAAGGACAAGATTTCTTAAGGGGGAGAATTATAATAGCTCATTTTTCATATGAAGGGATTAGCACCTTAGACTATTACACATGAATTATGATTTCGTACACATTGCAAAGGTAGTATATACACTCAATTGACATGTTTTAGGGTGTGAAAGGTTTAAAATGAACATGATATGAATTGTGAATTGTTTATGCCTTGAATTTTTTTTTATTGGTTACAAGTAGTAAATTTGGAATTAATTGTTACCGTTAAAAAATTGATGAATTACCATGTACATTTGGACTAGGAAAAATGCCAAGTGCCAAGACAAATTGACACATAGAAAATTAGGATGACTAAGCTTATGAAATAAGTGAAAAATGGTATAGATAAGTGAGTGACGTTTGGCATGGGTAATTAATTGAAAAAAGGTAGCAATTATTAAGTGAAAAAGGACTAGTAACTAGGTGACAAATGGTAGCTTATTTAGAGGGAAAATGGCTTACGTGCCAAATGACATACGTCATTGAAAGATAATGACACCTTACACCTAGTTGAATTAAGATAATGTAGCAAAAGTTTCGACTGGAATATTCACCTTCTTCTTCTTATTTCTCCACCAAAATTTTCTCCTATCTTACATCTTTATATTTTTTTTAAGCCTACCTAAATCACCACACTAAATTTATACGTTTACCCTTCACATGATAGCTAGAGAACTAGCTTATTAAAGTCTTTTTATCCTTTCCAAAAACCAACTTATTTCGACCTTGAATTTGTGATGATCTTGTAAGTATAGAGGGCTAGGTTAACTTGATGAATTAAGCAAGAATTGGAAGTTAAATAAGTAAGCAAAGTGTTGTTCTTTATGCATGTTTAATAGAAAGATGATAATTATTAAATTGGATGGATTGTATATGATGTTCATGATGAAGTTTGCTGGAATATGATGGATGAATTTGGATACTTTTATACTTTGTTCTTGATTTATGAAAATGGTGGGTTATAGGTTGGTACATGGATTAATTAGATTTGCATCTGAAGTTTAATAAAGGGAATTTATGTTAAAGGAAGATGTTATTGTAGTGTTCTTGAAATGGGAAAGAAATAGGAATATATGCACAATAGTGAAAGAAAGTTTATGTTTTGTTTTGATGCATGAAAAATAATAGTTTATGAGCTGCCAATTGAATAATTTTGAGTTAGAATTGGAGATAAATTTGACGAGGAATGAAAGCATAATTAAGGTAAATTTGAGGTATAATTGATGGACTATTAAGAAGAAGCTTTGAATTTGGTATAAAGATGTTAAAATCTAGAAAAAAAATTAAAGGAAATGGAAGGTGAGCTTTCTGTTCACTCATCCCACGATCATGGGAGCTGCATACAAGATTGTGGGCAATGCCTTAAAGTAAAGAAAATTATGTTTTGTGTGATTATCGAATTAAGTAAGAATAAGTCACTTTACTTTAGTGCATTTGGACTTGATTGAGGCTTAAAATAAACCTAGTTTGATGTTGGGTAAGTTGGTTAAGTGTTTGATAAGTTTATGTTGTTAATGGATGTTATAACTTACGGAAAGAATTGTTTGATATCAATGTATCTAAATATAGGATTTATGAGATGTCTAAGGAATGAAGGTGTTTATATAAATACAAATGTGATCCAAAGGATATGAGTGATGTATTAGGAATGACTGAATGAGAATTGGGAAATTGTGTGAATATTTAAAATGATAGAAAAGGTTTGATGAATGTATGGTTGATGAATTTACAATAATCAAGTTTACTTATGAAATAAACCTAATTGCAAACTATTTATATCCAAGCTATGATGTATGAATGGTTAAGATTTATGAATAAGGATAAATACCCGGGAAAGTTAATTGAGCATGCAAGGAACATGACACATATATATACGTTTAGAATTGAAAATTTATATGATTGATCAACTTAGTAATGTGTGAAATATGTGCATGTTGCATGACTAAAGAAGCACAAATTGAATGTCAGCATCCAAACATTGCAGGGTCATCAAGGAAATAGCTTATTTTAAGTGCATTGAGAGTTAACCTAGATGTTGTCTCACTATGACTGAATATTTTTTCATTGAATTTTAAACATTGAACTATTATTGATATGAGTGAGATGATTCTGGATATTGATGGTCTGAGGAGTTCAATATTCAGGATTATATTGGAAGTGCTTTTTGAATGTATGTGAATATGGAAAATGTGTACTCAACTGTATGTTGAATGCCAGACTCAGATCTGATGAATGCGATAAATGACTGAACAAATTGAAAGAAAGTTATTGATATTATATTATGTGGATTGAGACATTCAATTATATTGTTATACATGATAAAATAAAGGAATTGTGATCGAAGTGATCAATATGAAAAAGAGCTTAAAGCTCAGAAATGTGAACAAAGATCCACAGGCTCAATTATTAATGATCCTGCTATCTACAATGGGTACAGGATAGTAAATGAAATTAGCCTAGTATCCACAATAGATACAAGACAGTAAATAGGCGCTCGGTCAAAATGAAAAAAAAATGAAAGTGGAATCACATATGCATTTGCATACATAGGTTTACATGTAATGTGTGCATGATTGCAATGAACTACCCAATGATTTAATATAGTGATATGTGATGATGTGCACTTGTTATACTTATTTAAATGTGATGAAAGGTGTTGTGATTTACAAGTTGGATACTGTGACATAATTGTCAATTTGATTTTATACCTATGATATTTGTGTTATGATTTGAGTGGGTATATCGATGATGGTTCACTTACTGAGTTCGCAAACTCATCAAAATTGCAATGTTGATTTTCAGGTACAAGGAAGACCTAACATCTAAGTCAATTTGGTAGAAGTTTAGTACTACCAATTTTTGGAGCAAGAATGAATTAAAGGTTTGGTCAGTTGATATCTAAGGAGTCTAGTAGATTGTGTTTATTTAGTTTCTCATTTCATGTAGAAAATTTTTTAAAAGAGCAGTAAACTCTCATATATTTTTGGTAATGTAAATATATGTATTATGAAGTTTAATGCTACAATGTAAGTTATATTTGTGAATGAAATGTAAAAGGTTGATCTTTTGACTATTTATCTTCTGTATGATGCCAAAGTGAATGTAATTACCCTAACATGCTGCTTTCATAAGGTATGTTCTTGAATGTCCTTTGGATGTTGGGGCATACGCTCTATGGTAATGGTGTGTTACAAAGAGAGTAAGAGAATTAGTAGGGTAACGAATTCTGAATCATTGATATTTATTTATTGAAATGAAACAACTTTAATTGCATAAAAATTTAAATCTACGCTAAACATACTAATTTATGGTCATTAGCTTAACCTTGCATCATTGGAAATTCAGCCAATCAATTAAGAGGAGGTTCCTTCCACCCTTTTCTTTCAACATCAGTTTTTCAGTCCCTAAGTAATCTACAAATTGCAAAATGATTAGATGGAAAAAATTTTAAAATTATGAAAACCAATTAAACTCAATTATGTCCTTTTTTCAAGCAAACTGTTAAGAAAATAGGGAATAAAAAAACTCCCTGAATCTTTCATGGAATCCAGTAGTTTGCCCAGTAAGAGGGTAAGTTGTTCTCTTCTTAGTTCTTTCTCATTTGCCCTCATCTCCTCTTCTTCTTTGGCTTCTTGAACAGAGACTTCGATAACTTCTTCAAAGTTGATATCTATTGGCAATAGTTCTTCATCCTCTCGTTCCTTCAAAAATTTTAGCACATCAATTTTTATGAATGAGTCGCCCTCCTCTGGATTCTTTAATATATTATTCATGTTGAATATCACTTGGTCATCCTTAATTGAAATGATAAGGTCCTTTTCGTGGACATCTACCCTAGTTTTTTTGATGTTCAAGCATGGTATACCAGGATCTAAGGAATAATAAGGAGGGCTACCATTTTTTACTTTATCCTCTTTCTTCATCTCTTGGTCTTCTACAAAAAGGGGTTCAGCTTGATTTCCCACTAGTCTTTCTTGCTCTTCCCCATTTATAGGTATGATATGCTCATATTGCTCTCTTTGATGTAATTCCATATTGCTTACAGAGTCTTCCACACTTCTCTTACAAAATTCACAGGAAAGTTGTCTTACTTAAACCTATAGGTTGTGAATAGATGAGGCATAATTTTTCATTACTTAATTAAATTGCTATTCTAGTCTCTTTTGGGCCTCTTCCATGTTTGTTAACTTATCCATGATTTTGTCTACTCTAGAATCCCAGGAATTGGACTAATCTTGCTGAAATCCGAATTAGTCTTGATGTCCCATATAAGTATATACATTGTTAGACCAATAGAAATCTAGGTGGTTCTGCCACCTCGAAGTGTACATGTTCATATAAGGATGATGATTCTCCTAACTAAATTGGGGCTTATTGAAATATGCAAGAGTCCTTTGCTCCTTATAATATATATCCTTCATTATCATTCTTTTCATCTTTTCTTGATATCTAATTTTCTAGATTCTCTATCACTACCTTATGATGTTCAAATCAACTTGTTTTTTACTTTTCTCTCAAACTTCCTACACTTTTTTTCTTCTTATGATTGGGTATCAGAATCATATAAGATAGTGAAACACCTTAGACTACAAAAATTAAACTAATTCCACACCTTCCCAATAACGGCACCAAAAACTTGGTCCTGTCATTTGAACTTTAAAATATGTCCTCAAATAACGTAAATGCACTGGTTGCGATTTTAGTATAAAAGGTGTCGATCCCATGAGGAGGGAAACTAATCTAATCTTAAAATCTAACGTTAAAAAGATATGAAACTCAAAATAAACAATACAATGGAAAGTAATCACGAGAACATAATTCAGCCATTTAAATCAGAATTTAAACACGAAAGTGTTAATAAGTAAGCAATATGAAATCACAATAGAAATCAACCTAAGGAACTTACCACTTTATAAGAAAGGGGATTTTACTTATCATTAATGCTAACCTAGTCGATTATATGTCAATGGAGTGTCGGTTCTAAACTATCCTGAGGCTGATTACTCTCCCTCGAGTTATAACTATTAAACCCTAATTAGATTATGGAATTTACAATCTCTCAATTAAAAAAATTATCCAAAACCCTAGTCAGATCTAAAGCACTCTAATAAAATATCGGAACATCATCCAGGATCTCTCTCCGCATAATTACCTATATGATTAGTCACGATTTTATTAAATTGCCTACTCTCATTATTCTGATTTAATTGTTTTTCATTCAGTTCACCCTCTCAATTTATTACTGAATTAAGCAAGAACACATTCAAATCACGAAAATCATCTAATAAACACAGAAGCAAGAACACAATCAAATCATGACAATCATCTAATAAACACAGTTGACTAAATTATCATTAAATCAAAATAAAATCTCAAAGGAGAGTTTAGAACACCATTAATATTCCAAATCCTATTAGCATACTATCTATCTCAATTCTATACATAAATAAAATTGAAATGAAAAGGAAATATAACTTGGAATAAACAATGGAAGGCAGAGACGTGCAAGAAGTGACCTTCGTCTTCCTTTTTTTTCTCTTCTTTTTTCTTCTTTCTCTCTCTAGGTATTCTTCCTTTAGGGTTTCAACTGTGGCTAGACAAAAACCTCTCCTCTTTCTTCTTTCATTGTTTTTTAAATAGTCTCTTATGTATTAGCTAACCCTGGGGCTTTTTCGAGGTCTAAAAGGTTCAAAAAATCCCTCAAAACATGATATTCATAAGTGTCGGTGCTTCTGCCTAACACAGGCCATGATCGTGGCTCACATCTGAGCCTTCTGTCATGATTGTAGCACGCAGGCCCCGATTGTGGGCCATTCCTAGAGCTTCTATCATGATCGTAGCTTGAATGTCTCTGAAACTTCATTATTCTTCTATGTTGACCCTGAAACATTAGTAAACACATTAAGGTACCTTAAAAACATAATATTTAAGCTCAAAAACTTATACTAACCCCTAAAACATTTAAGAACATAATCATTAACAAACTAACACAATTCTAACCTAAACACACACTAAATGATTAAATTAACTGCTAAACACATATCAAACTATCTCATATAATACACTGTGTTCTACACTTATCAACAGGTTAGTCCAGTTCCAAGTTCGTGCCATAACAACATGAGGAGGACTCAACCAACGAAGACTTGGGAGACAAAGAGCCAACGGGATGGAAGAAGATAATTAAAGCCATCTCAAACACTAACAAAGGCATTTTGGAAAATGATAAGGAGTTGAAGGAGATGGCTTGAGAACAAAGATGCCAAAGTTGGGACATAAGACATATTCAAAAATATTTCTAGGCTCAAGGTGTTCAACTACCACCTTTGATACTGCCACCACTTTGATCACCACGATAGGTTCTACACTCCAACCCTTTTCTTTTATTTTGTTGTTATTTTCAACTATTCTCATATTTCTAATTTTTTCTTACTTTTATTCCCACCTCATGTATTGTTTGTTTCGTCTTCTCACATTGAGGACAATGTGTTGTCCAAGTATAGGGAGGCTTGAGTGCATTATATGTTTTGAATGTGAATTTTGCATGTTATATGTTAGTTTGTTTAGGATTGCATGGTGTGATTTATGTGAATTTGTCAATGGCTAAAACTTAACGGAACCAATATAGGTTACTAAGATTTATCAGCTTATGAAATTAGTGTTCTAGGTTATTTCAGTTAAATATGCATGTTAATTAGGATATGATGTTAGTTCGTTCACTGTAGAAATTTACCACATTCATTTATAATTTTTTGTCAATTGGATACATAGCATTATTAGTACCTTTTTATGAAAACAATTAGCTAAAGAAATGAGGTAGGTAATAAATAAAATAAATTATATATAAAAAGCATGCATTTTGTTAAAAAAAACTATTCCATTAGCCCTTTTTGAAACAAATTAAGTTATGAATAGACATAGTAGCTAGTTGAGAAAGTGATGTAGCTAAGTAACCAGGGGATATTCATTACAAATGTTTACCTACACGTCAAAAGGCTATAGTGACATTCTAACTAAGTTACTTAATAAAAATATGGCCTACTTCGGTAACTGGGGGATAGTCATCACAAATGTATTCCTTCTTGTTAAAAGGCTAGGTGCATGTCAATTAAAAGCAGAAAAAATAGTGCACTGTTTAATTGATCCTATGGATCTTAGTGAATCACTCAAATTTTCATGAAAAGCTCCTTAAGGATAGCTATAATTTTAATTAAGCGAATAATTATCAATGTGTGTCTGTCTAAGTGATGAGAGTGAATGGGCTTGACATTAAGGTCTTGATTAGCATGTATATTTGATCTGAAGTACTTATACATATAGTGCATATATAGATTAGGATTGTGTTAATTAGTTAGACATTTAATCTTTGAGTGTTTTATGGGTTAAAGCATGCTATTGAGCTTAAATTTTGTGTATTTAAAGTACCTTGATGTGTTTGTTAGTGTTTTAGACCAAATATTAGAGAATGGAGGAGAATCGGAGGAAGTTTATAGCAAGACCGAGGGCCACGATTGTGACAAAAGACGGGTCGTGGCAGAAAGCAAAAATTGAGTGCCATGATCATAGCACTATGGTCCACAATCGTGGCCTAGATGACAACAGATGCTAATCAGCTTCAAAAACTCAATGGTTATTTTGGACTTTTTGGGCCTAGGTAAAACCTAGATTTTACCCTAAATAGAAAAGAATATAAAGAGGGGAAAAAACCCTAATTTTTTAGATCTATTTTCTACCACTTTAGGAAAACTCCAATAAGAAAGAAGAAGAAGAGAGAGAAGAGGAAGAAGAAAAGAGAGGAGTGGGATTCGGTTGCTACTGCTTTCTTGAGCCATCCTTGTCCCTTTCCAATTGACATTTTCATTCATCTTTGTTATTTATTTTCTTTGAATGTATAAGATGGATATAATGATGCTGATGAATTTGGGGTTGATGATGATGTTCTAACTTTCTTTAGGGATTGGGCTTGATTTAATGTTAATCTAGTTATTTTTGAGTCAATCGATTGGGTGTTGTGATTAATTACTGTAACTTCATGTTTCAAAAAAAAAGTTGAGAGAGTGAACTGAATGTAAAATGATTGGGTAGGAATAATGAGAGTTAAGCAATCCAATAGACCAAGCAAGTAATCAAATCAGTTATTATATGGAGAGAGATCTCGTGTGAGACCCGATTGTTTGTTAGAGAGCTTAAGAATAGATTAGGGTTAGGGCTGTCCGTAACTGAGAGATTATATGTTTAATACTCAACCTAATTAGAAATTATTATTTATGACTTGTGATTATAACTCGAGAGCAAATAATCCTCCCTTCGATAGTCTAAAACTGACACCTCATTAAGACATAAATGACTAAGTTAGCATTGATGATAGGAAAATCTCCTCTCTCATAATGTGATTTTCCGTTTTTAATTTGGTGTTGCTTAATTTAATTTCTTTTATTTTAATTTTACAAATTGAATTTCTATCAATCCATATTCACGTGTTTACTTTTCTTTTTATTTTTTATTTTCATTTTTTAATAATCCTCTAGGCCTTAGAAAACCTAGAATTAGATTAATTCACCAACTCCTCAAGGGATCAACACCTCACATACTAAAATTCATAACCTATGCGCTTGTAGTATTTTAAGTTCTTAAAATTGTAAAACTTACCACTCAAGAATATTGGTTTATAAATTTAATAACTAAGATTACAATAAACTTAAGAAATTCATTAGAATTGTTAACTCCTCCACACTTAAATTGTACACTTTCCTCAATGTACAACTATAAGCATATGGAATAAGTGAGAAGGAGTTGGTACTTCTTTTAGTAAGACAATTTTCTGATTTTGAGACTATCCTCTAATATGAGACTACATCATTGCAAAACATAAATGAAAAAGGGATTAAAATAAAATAAAAATAAAAATAAAAATGAATATGAAAAATGTAAATAGAGTAACATAAATTTTAAAGTAAAACTTATCATATTGGATTGCCTCATATGTAGCACTTTTAACATTGTTAGCTCTATGTACCCTAAGCATTACCCTCATCCTAGGTATATAATTAGTGGCTTGCTTCCAACCGTTTCTTAATATAGCAATTTCATGGCCTATAAGTAGGACACATATTGTAAGATCATCATAAGGACATAATTTATTAAGTTAGTAAAGCTAACTAACTATAGTGATGTTCTTTTCAAAGATGAACTGTTAATAAAATTAGGGATAACAAAACTCCTTGAATAGTGAGTTAGCTTAAGCAGTTTGTCATGGAGGAAGTAGGACCCTTTGTACTTAAGGTCACTACCAATGCCTCATCAGTAGTTTCCTTATTTTATTCCTCTACTAGTATTTCCTAAACCATCTTTGTCCATTCTTTTTTTCATCTTCATAGACAAAGGTTTGTAGCTCATCTTCACCAATTACTTCTTGCACTTCTCTACTTCCTCTTCTTAGATAGAGGCTTCTTCTTCATCTTCTTCCTATATCTATTAATACACCTCTACAACACTAGTAGTTACCTCCTAATATTCCTAGATTGCCATTTCATCCATGAATCCAACTTTAGTATCTTCTTCTCCCTGCTTGCATTAATAAGCTCAATAGTGTTATATGTTATTCTTAAGGTATTCAGGTAAAGAAAAATGTTCTTTGAATTTGCATTGAGTTGCTTTCATTTAGGAAAGGAGTTTCATTATTTTTATCTGCAATACTTTCTTTTTCTTCTTTTGGAAGTTTTTTTAACTCTTAGGAGTGATTGCCGTTTCATGGTCTTTAGGATTTATTCTAGAGGTACTAGGCAAAATCGCCTACATTTCATCAGATAATATATTCTCTAATTGGTTAACTTAATTCACCATATTATGTATACAAGCCTTTATTCTCTGATGCCTCATGTTTGATTCTGAAATAAAATTGACCATTATATCTTCCATAGTTAGCTTATTAACTTAAGGTGGTTAGTTTTGTAAATGTTTAGTCGGAGTGTAGTCATTTTATCTATAAGTGTAAGAATTGCTCCACTCTAAATCATAACTATTCTTATATGGTTCACATTAAGGTTGCTTGTACATGCTCAATCACTTCCATATATAAGCCAGTGCTCGACATTCATACTTATAATGCTTACTCCCTCAAATGTTGTAACACAACATGGATATTAGTTGGACCTTTTAAAATATGAAAGGAAACCTACCTCTCCTATAAGGTGATGTTATATATGGCGATGAGATGTCATGGCTTCCATAAAAGCACTGTCTACTACATCCATCCATTGTGCGTTATGGTTATGATGTTAAATCTTTTTTTGGGGTAAATTATGATGTTACAAACTCATAGTCACAAACTCATATTCCAAGTAGAGAAGTTCAAAAGCTAATTAAAAAAATAAGCCAAAAATATAATAGAGTACAATAAAATAAAATAGATACAAAAAATAATGATTAAAGTAATAAAATCTAAGTGTTCTTAATACTATTGTCCTTAACAATGGCATCAAAAACTTGGTTTACTAATTCTATTTTGTCAATATTTAAATTAATTGCAATTGTACAATATAGTTGTAGCTAGCATAGTGATAGATTCATAATTGATCATAATTTTACCTCATATTTGATGTGTTTTTACTTGATATTTGATACTTTTGTTGTATGTTTGGTACTTAATTCGCTCCAAGTGTTTTTATAAGGTACAAATGCCTTTATGGACTTAAGGGGGAAGAATTCTAATGAAAGAACAACATAAAATGATGATTTGATTCACAAAAATGAAGAATGACTATGCATTAGGTGATGCAAGTCTCCCAGGCCCTACAGTTTTACAATTTTCAAAGAATTTAGTGATGCGCGATTTGATGCATAGTGCAACAAACCGTGCATCAGCTGAAACCTAAAATTCAATATATAAAGACATGAGTGGAGACTTGAAGAGAGAGCAAACCCAAGGAGATGATTGCAGATGTGGAGGTCATTCTCAAGGGGCAATTTGGCCTAGAGAAGTGGAAAACATGAACGATTCATCAAAAAATCCATTGGAATAAAAGATTAAATCTCTATATCACAAGAATACTCAATAGAAGACAACTAGGGAGATTTAAAATTATGATCCCATTGTTTTCAATTTGTTATTCTTTCTATTTATGTATGATTTCCTATTCAATAATGTGTAACTAAATTTCTTGCTAGTGTTTAGGTTAGATGAACCCTATGTTGATACTTTAATATGCTTCGATTCTTTTATTAATGCAATTTGGTTGATTGATATATTACAAGTTTATTACATGCTTAATATATGTTTTAATAGACCCAGGAATATTATATCATATTTTGATTTCATATATAGGGATTGAAAAATCCTATTGATGAATAGATCTATTATAATTTGAAGTAGTTGATTACAACCTTAAAGATAGGCTGATATAAATCTTTTGGATTAGGCTTAAACCTAATAGAGGGATTCACAAATCGATAAAGTAACCTTATAAACTCTAACCTAAGTAATTCGATTGAAAACCTTAAGATTATTTTTTAGTCGACTAAGGGTTAGCTATTAGTGTACTGCAGGAATCTCCATAGTCCAGTAAATGAATAAAACAAATGTACAATAAGAGATCATTCTCTTACGACTTTAGGGGGATTCGAAGCCTAGAAATTAATTTCTTATAATGATAAATTTCTAAGTACTTCCTTATTTCTCTATTCTTAATTGCTACCTATGTTATTTTTACTTTCTTTAATTTTAATTTCTTTTATTAAATCCAAAATTAACAAGTAGGCTAGATAATAGAAAAAAGGGTAATTACTAGTGCTTGTTAGTTGATAGATGCATATTTGACTATATTCTTACACTTATATTTGATGTATTTTGTTTGATATTCTATACTTATGTTATATATTTGGTACTTAGTTTTCTCCAAGTGTGTATACAGATTATAATTGCCTTCATGATTTTTGGGATTTTTGGTTATGCACAGTTAGTTGCACGACTCTACATCATCCCATACATCTTCCAAAACCTAAATTTCCCTATAAAATGATGTTTTCAGGGGCTGTTGAAGGGAAGGGGACAAAATAAGGGGTTTTAAAATCCTCCAATGCAACTCTAGGTGTGATCGTGAGCTAATGGAGTGGGAAACACAATGATTTATTGACAAATCTATTAAAATACAAAATATGATTTCTATATTGTAAGAATACGAGATAAAAGACAATTAGGGATATTTAGAATTATGACTTTGTTGGTTTCAATTAGCATTTCTAATTATTTATGTTTGATTTTGAATTCGTAAATTTGTAACTAAATATTCATTATTATTTATGCTAAATGAAACTTGTTCTATTACCTTAACATACGTTGACTCTTTTATCAATGCAATTGCATGGTTGATTTGTTGCAATTAAATTACATGTTTTATATATGTTTTAACAAACCTGAGAATATTATATCATAATCTAATTTCATACGTAGAGATTGAGAAATCCTAGGTTTGAATAGATCTACTGTAATTGGAGAAATCCTAGGTTTGAATAGATCTATTGTAATTGGAAGAAGTTGATTGCAACTCTGGAGATAGGATGACATAAAATTTCCATATTAGGGTAAAACCTAATTGAGGGACTCATAAATCGAAAATGCAATCCTACAAACTTTGACATAAGTAATTTAATTTGAAACCTTAGGATCAGTTGTTAGTGAACTCAAGGTAAAATATTAGCATATTATAAGAGTCTCTATAGTCCACTAAATCAACAAAACAATTGCATTATAAAAGATCAATCAGTTAAGGGTTTAGGGGGATTCGAAACGTAGATACTAATACTTGATATCTATAATTTACTAAGTGCATATTTAATTCTCTGTTCAATTTTTTTACCTATTTTATTTTACTTGCATTAGCTTTATTTTCTTTATTAAAATCTAAAATCAATCTATAGGCTAGATAATAGGAAAAAGGTAACTACTAGTACTCACTATCCTCATAAGATCGAGTCGTACTTGCTAGCTATAGCTACGCAATAAAATCATCTATAAAGACCTTAATAATGTGCTCAACATACCTAGAGACAATACTTACCATACATCTTTGAAAGGTGGTTGGGGCATTGTAGAGTCCAAATGGCATCCTTTTGTTGGCAAATGTACCAAATGGGCATGTGAATGTTGTTTTCTCTTGATCCTTTGGAGCTATCATAATTTTGTTATATCCTTAATACCTATCAAGAAAATAGTAGTGAGATCATCCCATAAGTTGTTTAAGAATCTAATCAATGAATGGGAGTGGAAAGTGATCCTTGTGTGTAGCAACTTTTAATTTCAAGTAATTGATGTGTACTTGTTATCCATTTTGAGTTCTTGTAGGAACAAACTCATTATTCTTATTTTTCACCACTATAATTTTAGTTTCTTTAGTACTACTTGGACTGGACTGGACTGACCTATTTACTATCCGAAATTGGATAGATTATACCAACATCAACCAACTTTAAGATCTCCATTTTTACCACTTCCATCATCGTAAGATTTAATCTTCTTTATGATTCTCTTGATGGTTTGAATCCTTCTTCTAAAAGAATTTGATGCATACGTATTGAAGGGCTAATACCCTTGATGTCAACTATGATCCACCCTATAGTTGATATGTGGTTCTTAAGCACTCAAATGAACTTTTCTTCTTGAAGCTTGGTTAAGTTCCAGGCTATGATTATTAAAAGTGTTTCTCCTCTTCCTAAAACACTTATTTCAAGTGCTCTGGGAATTGCTTCAATTTAATTATAGGTACCTACAGAACAAAAGGTAAGACTTCATATTAGATATTGGCAGTTCAATATTTGGAATTACATACCCTCTTGATATTGGCTACAATGATTACAATGCCAGCACAATTTCTTCCATTTCATCCATAATGAACAAGTTAGAATTTTACAAGGGTTTTCTTGTATATTCATGCAAAGAATGACTTCTAACTCATTTTTACCATCCACATCAAAAAATTCTTGAGACAAACAATCAATGACATCAATTGATAAAACAAAATGAACATCACTAGGGTACTTCAAAGCCTAAAATATATTAAAGTGATCAATTTCACCATCAAACTCTATAATCAATAGTCTTATATCCAAGTCAATCTTTGTCTTTGATGTCTTTAAACACATTCGAACTAGACGGATAGGTGCAGAATTAGATGAAGGTTCTCCCTCCATATTTAACACATAAAAGTCAGTTGGGAAAACCGATTCATTAGCCTACACTAAGATATCTTCTATAATCCATTTAGGATAAGTGACAGATCTATCAGCCAATTGAATTATAATATGCATTTCTTTCAGTGATCCCAAATTGAACGAAGTGTAAATGGAATATGGCATGATGATAATGGAAGCTCCTAGATCAAGCATTGTTTTCTAAAACCTAGTATCACCAATTTTGCAAGGAATTGTAAACGTACTTGGATCTTTACACTTTGGGGAAGCCTTCTTTGAATGGCCTCATACACATCTTCCCCCACATTCACTTTCTTGTCTCCTCCCAGTTTTCTTTTTAACGTGCATAATTCCTTGAGGAATTTAGCATATCGTGGAACTTGCTTTATGGCATCAATTAGAATCTCTTTATCTTACCCCTCCTTCTTCGATTTAGTTAACTTGTTAGGAAAAAGAGGCAAAGTTTTAATAAATTTTTAATCACAATAGATTGAGAATTCACCTTCATTCTCTTTTCAGCTTCTTTTGTAGAAACTTCAAATTCCTTTTCAGATTCTTCATCATTGCGAATAATAGGAGTCTTGTGTAGTGCATTTATTTCTTTACCACTTCTCTGGGTGATAACACTTGTATTCTCTTTTAGGTTCTCAATTGTTTGAGTAAGAAGTTTACCTAAATTATGATTCTCTAATCGACTCACAGTAGTAGCTATATGACTCAATTGATTTTCCAGATTCTGTATGTAAGGCCCCAAAATATACCCTAGATGAAATGTTACATATTTATGAAAGTACATGTATGATATGAGTTAAAATTGTGTTTTGATTTAAAATTGAAAGGCATGTGATTTGAATTTTGATATTGATGGACCATAGTTAGTGAATAGGAATTAATTTAAGCCATCAGAGAATTGAGGTATTTAAATGTACATTTGGACTAAGAAAAATGGTCAAGAGACAAGTGAAATTGATATATGAAAAATTAGAATGATTAAGCCTACGAGTTACTGACATTTGGCATGGCATCACTCATTGTGTGACAAATGGCAGTATAATAAGAGGATAAATGGCTTGATTAGAGTGTTACAAAATGTAGTTTGAATGGAAGGAAAATGGATTTCATGCTGTGGTGTTAAATGTCATATTGTGGCACAACAAGGAAAATGTCATTTTTCGACGGAAATTACCGACGGAAAATAAAAATATTCTATCGGTAGAACAAATTACCGACGGAATGTATCGACAGACCATAGTGTCATAGAATTGGCCATAGCTAATAATTACTAACGGTTAAAGAACTTACCGTTGGTAAATTCCCTGACTATAACTTGTTACTGTGTACAAATTACCGTTGGTATATTCCGTCAAAAGTCTATTGTTCGTCGGTATATTTACCAATGGTAACAAGTGTACCGTCAGTAAATTTGCTTGTATTTTACCAGTGGATATGATATTCTATTGGTATTTAATACTTCTATTACTGACGGAAGAGCCCGTTGACCATCAGTAATTTGTTTATTTAGTTACCAACGAACATTTATTTCCGTCGATAAATTTATTACTTAATTTTTTAAAATAATATAATGTCATTATATTTAAATTATAGCTAATGGATAAATTTAATAATTATCTATTTATAGTATACATTGAATTTGGTTAAATAGAAATTTTGATTAATGATTAAAAGCTAAAATATCTTAATTGATAATAAAAACATTATGTTGTAAATAATAAGTATTTGTAATTCAAATTAAAGGACCAAAAGTACACTACTGATCTGGAGATAGCGAATGCTCTGGTTGGTGCGATGACGTGCTGCCCCTACTCTTCAATTCATCCATCTCCTGATGGAGCTGAGTGTACAGCAGCATCGACTGTTGTTGCTGTGCCATCAACTGTTACAACTGTTCCAACGTCTGTTGCAACTAAGTCGACAATGTTTACACTGCGTTCTAAAGCGCTTCCACTTGATTGGTGGTGGATTGCCTAGTAGTTGATGCTGTACTAGACGTGGAGGATTGTGAATAACAAGTATTCGCAAATGAACCTAAGCCAAATATCCTCCCACGACGATCCCTACCACCTACTACTCAAGATAAGTTTCAGTGTCATCAACATTTTCAGATTGCTGAGACCGTCGTTTAATGTTTGTTGTATTTGGTCCTATTAGAAAGCAATGTTTTATATTAGTAAGTGATAATTATTAAGCATTATTAATATTAAATCATAAATTTCACATACATTGAGTTCTCTACAACGATTGTTGACAAATGTCACCCCGTTATGATTTTTAGTGTGAGTATGCAGAAATAGCTGACGGGGTGTAGGTCTCATGCCCATAGACTTTTCCTGGATAAGAATAAAATGTTAATTATAAGTGAATTAGATTTTATAAAAATTTCGATAGAGGTTCCTCTATTTTTATGAAATCAACCTCCTGTTGAACAAATAACAAAACTAAAACCACAGCCATATATATGGCACCAGTATAACATTATCATTCTCAATAAGAAACATATATTTTCATTTCAAAAATCACATATAAAATTCAATAGAAATACAAGTGAATTAGAATTTATAAAAATTTTGGCAGGGTTTCCTCTATTTTTATGAAATCTATCCCCTGTAGGATAAAGAACAAAACTAAAACCACAGCCATATAAGGCACCAGTATAACATTATCATTCTTAACAAGAAACACATATTTTCATTCCAAAATTCACACATAAAATTCAATAGAAACATAAGTGAATTAGAAGTTACAAAAATTTTTGCAAGGTTTCCTCTATTTTTATGAAATCTACCTCTTGTTGAACAAAGAACAAAACTAAAAAACACAACCATATATGGCAACAGAAATGTATAATTTCATTCCAAATTTTAACAGAGCAAATTCAATTAAAATACAACAATGAAAAGAGATGAGAATATAACTGTAAATTGTAGATACCTACAAGCCTCTGTGCATGCTTTTGGTGGGTAATTGATTCTCCCGTATATACGGGAAGATTCTCTCCCTCGAGTCCTCCACATTTGTTGGCCGAATTATGCTATGCAACGGACATAGCTTTAGGTGATATACAATATTACAGCCAACAACTCCATATTTCTTCAGAAATGTAAGGTTGTCGTACAGCGGCCCTGCATATCGCATCAACAAAATCACGATAACGTGTACGCGCTCTCGACTCTTATACTTTATAGATGATCCTGTCAAATTGAGAAACGTAAAAGAATTCTTTCTTTAATCAAAAGAAAAATATTCGATAAATACTTTTGATGTAATAATATTTATCAAATTAATGTATAAAAATTGTAATTAAAAAAGGAAATAATAATTTATATCGTACCTCAAACTTATGATAGTAAAATTCCTTTGTCGCCTGAGAGATATTCTTCCATACACCCCTCAGGATCAATCCTCTCCTTGAATTTCAATGTCATGTTTCTTGAACAGGGTCCAGATAGAAAAAACCTATAATATAAAAACAAATAAATTTATACCATTTTTTAAATTTAAACCTATAACTTAATTATAACATATAATGATTTATGTATTTTCACTTACATATTATTGACAATTGTGATGTATTTTTGTCCATTGGGTCTCTCAGCTCCAAGTTGGCGACCGTCTCCTTCATCCACATTATTTACCTTTGATATCTCTGTCGATATAGGGGTACTAAATGATGAAGGAGTGGTGGATGGTGTAGCCTCATTTGCCAGTGTAGTAACTGGAGGGGGTGGAGGTGTTTCATCTCTAGGTGCTGCTCCACGAGATCCTTCACCGAGTAGCTTCTCTTCTCTTTGGTGCATATTTCAACTTGAAATCAATATTTGATTGAAGTTTGTAGAAATATTACATTTTCATTTCAATAATTTATATAATATATTAAAAACGAAATAATTGATTTGTTCATTCAATATTCAATTACAAACACAAATTAATTGCTATCATCACTTAATAGTTATTAAAAATCATCTTCTTGTTTTGAAGAATTGGAATCAAACTCTGGCTCTTCTTCAGATCTCTAGCCTTCTTTATCATCTCCAGATAAAATTTCAACATATTCATTACATAGATCGTTCAAAGGTTCATTATCCTTATATACGACAGATGCATTTATTTCATAAGTCTCTTCCTAAAACGCTTCGCTTTCAACTCCCTGTTCTCCTTTTTCACGTGATTCAAAAACACCTCTAGCTTTAACTTTGCAAACAGCCAACCAATCTGACTTATCTTGTCATAAGTTGGGAAAAGCAACATAACACACTTAGATCATTTGCATTGCCAACACAAAAGGTTCAAAATGTTGAAATCTTCTTGGCTTGTTGATTTCAACTAGATTGTATCGGCTTTACACTTTTGTACCAATATTTAGAGATGGATCAAACCACTCACACTTAAATATCACAGTTCACTTTATTGGCAATGCAGGGTACTTAATTTCAAGTATCTCAATTATTTTGGTATAGTAATCAATCACTTCTCCTTGTATGCAAACTCCACTATTTATTGTTGCATGCTATGACCATGATATTCTGTATAATAGTTGTATCCATTAACGAAATACACTAGATATGGTTTAACAATTTGCAAAGTTCCCTTCATAATATTACATATAAACTTATTGTCTATTGAATTTTCTAAGGCCTACAGAAAAGAAAATATCATATTAAATAGTACTATGTCATCTGAACACTTAAATATTATAATTCAATCATTTCAATATATTTGGAAGTGAAAACTTACATATTGCTTGAACCATCAAGCAAAGTGTCTTCCAACTTTTATATTAATATCATCCTGCGATTTGTCAGGCATGAGCTCCCGTAACAATCCCTCGTATAATCTAAAAACATTATTATATATTCAAGTTATGAATAACAGTAACCAATTTCAAAACAAAAATAATCACTTGATACTTGCTACACGAAAGGTTGAACCTCTTCACAGTTCAATAAAATGAAACTATGGGCAACCTCAATTTCTTCCTCTGTTAACATTCTTCTTGCTGAACATCCATATAACCATCCCAAATAATTAAAGATGGATAAGTTACCATTAGCATCAGTAGCTCCTCCCCTATCGTCATTACGAGGAACTTTTTTTCTCTTGTGTGAACATGCAACTCAAAATAATGTGAACAAAATGTACTAGCTTCCTTCACTAAATAAGCATTACATATCAAACTTTCAACTCTAGCCTTATTCTTCACATTGTTCTTCAAGTGATGAAAATACCTATATGAGTGAATAGGTTATACTAATTTATTTATGAAAACATGATAAAATGACTTCAAGAAAGGTTCAATTTTGTTGAACTACGTACCTATCAAATGGACACATCCAATGATATTGCACTAGACTAGCTTGTTTAGCCTTTTGTGCTAAATGGACAGATAGATGCTCCATACAGTCAAAGAAGCTTGGAAAAAATATCCCTTCTAACTTGTATAAAATTACTAGAATTTTCCTTCCTAATTTTTCCATTTTAGCCAAATTAATTTAAGATGATGTTAAGCTTTTAAAAAAAAATTAATTCTATTATTGTTTCTCAAACCTTATTCGGTAGTCACTCCCAAAATGCTATTGGAATTAGTCTTTGCATAAACACATGACAATCATGACTTTTCATCCCAAATAATTTGTCCTTTTGCATGTCCACACACCTTACCAAGTTTGAAACATAACCATTGGGAAACTTTAGACTTCTCAACCATTCACACAACATTTCCTTCAACTTTTTGTCCAAACTGTAATATGCTTTTAGATATTTGTCGATCCAAAGATCGTTATGTAACTCATTCCTTCTACAAAAAAACTTCAAATAAGCTCGTGATTTTGCATTGTCTTTTGTCCTCTCTTCAAACACCTCTCTTCAAATATGCATCACATCTAGATTATGACGTATAAAATTAGTTTTCCAATATGGAAAATCCTAAAAGATGCTTCATTTTCTCCAACCAAAGTTTCTACTAATAGTTGTATTAATTTCATCAGCTTCAAATTTTGTAACTTTCAGCAAGCCTAATTCCTCAATCTTCTGCAATATCTCTTCACCAGATTTGTTAAGGGGAGGAGGTGTTTTAACCATCCGATTCTCAATAAACTTTTGTTCATTGTGCCTAGATGGACGATCTAGAGCAAGAAATTTTCTATGGTTATCAAACCAACATATTTTGCCCAATTTTGGAAGATAAAATGCATCAGAATCATTGCCACAATAAGGACAAACCATTTTCCTTATTATGCTCCATCCGAATAATATGGCATAACTGGAAAATCACTAATTGTCCACATCAAAGCTGCTTTCAATACAAAATTTTATTTTAGAGAGACATCATATTCCCAAAGATGCTACAATTTAGATATCTATAGCTATAAGAAAACATTAATTTTATGCTTTGGATTTGAAGACCCTGGCACAATCACTGTCAAGAACATATATGCCTCTTTCACACAAATCCATGGAGGCAAATTATAAGGAGTAATTATGACTAGCCATGATGAATATTGATGGCTAGATTGACCAAAAGGTTAAAACACATCTGTCGACAAGCCTAACCTAACATTTCGACTTTTAGCTGCAAACTCATAATGGATGTCATTGAAATGTTTCCATGCCAACGCATCTAATGGATGACTTATTATTCCATCTTCTTATTTATGTTCATTATGCCATCTCATGTGAGACGTAGTAACATTAGAAGCATATAGTCTTTGAAGTTTCGGAGTTAGCGGGAAATAATACATCCGCTTCTAAGGTACTAACTTTCGTTTCATAAAACGCTTTCTAGGCTTGATCCAAGATTGGCCAAAAAATTTACACTCTTCTAATTCCACATCATCACCCCAATGCAACATACATCCCAATTTGCAACAATCATTCTTTTCAACAGGCAAACCAAAACCCTTAATAAGTTTCTTCATATTGTAAAAACTATCAACCATTGTATGATCAAGAGGCAATGATCATTATACCATTTAAGAATTTGATCAAAACTACGATAAAAAATGTACCCTTCAAACTTTATGTTCAAGATATGAGCAATTGAAGACAATTGAGTCATTGTTGGTTAGCTGAATGTAGTAAGTCAAAAAACTGTTTAGATTGAGGGTTGGGTTCTTCTTCAAGATTTTCTATACTTTCCTGAAAGTTATAACTGCTTGTATCATAAACCATTTCATGTAAGGATTTCCTTTGCATCGACATTATCTGTTCTAAATCCAATCCCCCTTCAAACTCATTGAAGCTAACTGAAGATTGTGCTTAATTACTCCTTGAGGTGCCACAAATCAATGGTTTCCCATGTTGTGTCCACTGAAAATAATTAGGAAGAAACCTTCTTCCTAACAAATGCCTGTTCACTTCATTAATAGGAAGGAAAAGAATGTGTTTGCATTTTTTACATAGACATTTGATTTTTGACCCATCCATATATGCAGCTTAAGAACATGCATAACGAATAAAGGCTTCAACTCCATCAACAAATTTAGGATTAATGAAACCATCACGTGATATTCGTCTATAAATCCAAGATCTATCAACATTGCGCATTTCTGCAAAACTATTAACTTAAATTAGTGATTCCATACTATGTATCGTTATGGCACCCAAAAAATTATAGAACATCTAAACTTTACACATCTCCTAACTATTAACCAATTTAATTAATCACCTATAATTGATTTCAGAACTGTAGTACGTGGCACTGTTCTCCCTGTGACTCTTAGGCTCATGGAATACTTCACCGATAAGCCTCACGGGAGCTGTATCACGGGTTTCTAGCCAATATACCATGCTAGGGGTTTATTATATAACAAATTGTCTTGTATATGAAATGTATTACTTCCTTGTGCTATTCCTATGTTTACATTAATCAAATTGAAGATTGAGTATTAATCGTAGTAATTAATCACTACAATTAATTAATCAAATTGGTTGATTGAATAAATCACCTACAATTGATTTCAAAACTATAGTCATTGTTTACACATGTGAATCAAGAAATGAAGTTCTTGTTATGACTCCTAGGCTCGTGGAATATTTCACTGATAGGTCTCAAGGGAGCTGTATCACGGGTTTCTAGCCTATATACCATCCTAGGGGTTTATTATGGAACAAATTGTCTTGTCTATGAAATGTATTACTTCCTTGTGCTAATACTATGTTTGCATTAATCAAATTGAAGTTTAAGTATTAATCATAGCAATTAATCACCTACAATTAATCGATCAAATTGGTCGATCGAATTAATTACATACAATTGATTTGAAAACTATAGTACGTGGCATTGTTTACACCTATGAATCAGGAAACAAGTTCTCGCTGTGACTCCTAGGCTCGTGGAATATTTCACCGATAAGCCTCACAAGAGCTGCATCACAAGTTTCCAGCCTATATACCATCCTAGGGGTTTATTATGGAACAAATTGCCTTGTCTATGAAATGTATTAGTTCCTAGTGCTAATACTATGTTTGCGTTAATCAAATTGAAGTTTAAGTATTAATCGTAGTAATTAATCACCTACACTTGATTAATTGATCGATTTGGTCAATCGAATTAATCACTTACACTTGATTTCAAACTGATTCCACATACATAACTACTTTCATTGTGACAGGAAAAAATAAAAAGTCATAAATGAATATACGAATATTCTTCTAAACAACACAAATTCGAGACCCTCTTTGTATTAACAATAAATCCAATGATTTAATAATTGTATTATTAAAATAATATATATGGTAAATATTAATTAGTTTTACGACTAAGCTGAATGGATGGACAACTTCAAACTACGACGAAGAAAGGTCAACGACACTCTTCCACACAATATAGGAACTACGAAATAACATGAAACATTTAATCTAATACACTTATAGTAATATAACATCATAAACTAATGTAAGAAAAAAGACAGAACATTCAATAATTGTTGTACTAACTCACAGCAGAGGCACAAAAGTATCATAATTGTATTACTAAAGCAATAATAATAATAATAATAATAATAATAATAATAATAATAATAATAATAATAATAATAATAATAATAATAACAATA